>OVAU01002719.1:0-11662 GCA_900406315.1 Biscutella laevigata subsp. laevigata
CTATAGTAGCAGCGGGAAGACGAGAGAAAACCTGTTTGTTACTAACCTGATTTGAAGCTCTTCAAATTCTGACATCTCGAGGCTTCTCTATGATCTGTATCTTTCTTCTTTGTATATCTTGTTGTCTATGGTTTACCTTTTTGATTCTTAATTTTAGAAAAGGCTTTTCATGTTCATGCTGTTGTCTCTATATATACTGGTATCTTCTTTTTGGAGGTTTTACAATGAGCTCATTACTAATAACGTTTCCCTTTTATCCATAGTTTACCAATCTAAACACAATTATATATAGACATGTATAGAAACAACAATATAAGACACTAGTGTTTTCAAAGATCTACAATCTCTATCTCCTGAAATTTGATGGTAATGTTTCTTCAGTGAAGAACTCCTTCACATTCTCTGCTGAGCAAAACTTGACCTACATATATCAACCAGCAACCCATTTAGAAATGATGCATCATAACTTAGTGATTTGGTATGGAAGTTACCAGAGAAGCGTATGATTTGACCAATGGTTTGGTGAATTGCCAAATTGGCTGGAAAATAAATGGAGCATCTACGAATAGAACCTCATCCAATCGGCTTGGATAGTAATAGTAAAATACATCAAACTGCAAAAGCAAAGAGTAAGAGTCTTGATCCTTTTGATTTCAAACTAAACCATCCACCTATAAGAAGAGAGAGATACCAGGAAAGTCTAGAACATAGACCAAAGGTTTAGTTTGGTCAAGTTTATTGATTAAGAAAATATATTGGACATTAATGTTTCTGGTTTTGTTTTCATATGAATATGCAGACATATCTGGGGATCCAAATATTTAGATTCTACTTCAAACGCATCAAGTGCTCTGCAGAGTTGACGATGAAGACAGATCCAAAAAATTCTGATTATATCGTCGAATCAGGAGCTAGTCGTAATTATGAACCTTGGCATGCAGAAGACGAGGTAAGGACTTCGAACATGTAGCTTTGAGGATGATTAATTTGTGCATGATATTGATATAAACCTTTATAGTTTATTAACTTAGTATATGTTCTTCTGTATACAAGAGTTTGTGTAGTATTGGATCATGTGTGCTTGAATCATGTAACATACCTATCTTGCTTCTCACAAGATAGTGAAATATTTTGTCTAGTTTCTTTGCTTACAAACAACAAGCTTCATTACTCTTGAAGATTTTTTTTTTTTTACCTCTTGGAGATCAAGATTGGATCGATGTCTCACATTTTCTTCATTACCTCATTTTTTAATCTAAAACAAACTTCGTAATAACGTCACTTGTTCATTTGCTTCACCTTCTCACATGCTATTTTCATCATGATGAAGATGATGATAAAACCCTTTCCTTTCAATGCTACAGTGAGCATATAAGCCGTCATGAAAACAACCATCTGGATCCAGAATAAGTTTTCTAGATCTGGAACACATATTATAGATTACCTTGTTAATTAAGTGTTATTGATCTGTATCCAGATTCTGGATCCAGAACACACTGTTGTATTGACACGTATTCTGGATTCAGATTTTGGATCTTGATCTAGAATACTAATTAACAAAGCAGAACAGAATACGTCTTCTGGATCCAGAATACACATTTGTATGCGGACACGTGTTCATTCTGGATCCAAAATACACAGTTGACACGTGTTCTAGATCCATATTATGTATCAAGAACAAAATATTCTACGTAATCTACATATTACCTTAATTAACAAAAGATTTATGGATTAATTACGATTTACCTTTATTAATTAGATATTTAACTAAACTTACCTTAACAAATAGATTTAGTTATTTTTTAGATTTATTTTTATAAATCCGATATTTAATCGACTATTAATGAAGGTTAATTATGTCACTTATTGGACAAAATANATGGATTAATTACGATTTACCTTTATTAATTAGATATTTAACTAAACTTACCTTAACAAATAGATTTAGTTATTTTTTAGATTTATTTTTATAAATCCGATATTTAATCGACTATTAATGAAGGTTAATTATGTCACTTATTGGACAAAATACATAAAGGTTTAGTTTCACAAACATAGACCAAAGAAATGTCATTTGAAAGATTGTCCCAAATAATAATAGAGATAATGATTATCTAAGATTACAAATAGTTATTAAGTCTATTCTATTTGAAATTTGTGAATATGATTTAAAAATATTAATTGTTTGAATTCTTAATGCGTGATGAAGAATTTGGTTATTAATCTATACTAATAATAGTTGTTTGAGGCTTCTGAAAGCCTCCACATCAGCTTTTGTACTATCTTATATGAGTGACACGTTGCATTATCGAAATCAGCTTAATCTTTATTTCTGGAGTAATCACAATTTCATCTCATTTTATTCACTAGGATCGTTAACCGCGCGTACCACGCGGTTCTTGGATCTATTAACGAAGATAGCAATTAGAGACAGTAATTAAGTTCATTAAATAACCGATATTATATTATTATATATATTTAAGTCGACAATTAAAAGAAGTGTCTATATGAAAATTACGATCATCCGGTAATTCATGCGTTCTTAAGATTCTAAGTATAAATTTGAGGCAGGGTTAAAGTGATCAACTTAATCTATAATCAAATAAGGGGGATTACAAACCATGGTCGGTAATTTTTACCATCTTTTGCATTCGTCACGAAAACTAATAATAAGAATTCCTTGTTTTATAAACCCAGATTAATAACTTAATATGATAACGAGTAAAAAACAGATTTTATTATATGTATTAATATCATTTTCGTCTTAATCAAAATTATTAGAATGGATTCGAAGAAACAAAATGAATTCCGTTTTCAACAATGTGTGATTAATACGACATTTAAAATTCATTAAACAAACTAACTTATTTGATTAAACAAATGTAGTTCAATGTTACAAAATTAAAATGATTGTACTATGAGTAATGTAATGGTACACATACGAGTACAATGTGCTATGATGCATAGTTGTTTACTGTGTAATGTCGTTAACTACCACCTCCTTCTATGATTTGAAATCGAACGTGATCATATTCTTCCCTGTAAATTGCAAATTTGATTATAAATAGGTTTTACATTACGTCAACACATAACAATTTTGTATAAGGTATTTAATAATCAACCTTGGCAGTGTTTGTTGAATTCATCCAAATCCTGTTTTCTCGCTAGGTAACCATGTAACTGACGATAATGTCCCGAATACATTGACTGTCCATTTAACCAAGCGTCCCTGTCGAACCCTCGTTTGATGAATTCTTCGTAAAGATTTTTCGCTCCATAATAACCGCCCTTATTGCTCTAAAAAATTAGAAGACTTATTCCGCGATGAATTAATGAAAATAATTGTTTTAATTAACAAAAGAAAAGAGCCATCTAGATTTACTGACCTCGTTAATATCCCCAGAAACGTAGTTTATGATGTCAACGATTTTTACCATATCACCATCATTGGGTACGAATGAGGAACCATTCTTAATAAGTGGGTCAAGATCTGAAAATATCCTATTAAGTATGAATTTGTGTAAGTTAATTTCTCTTGAGAAATATTATGACACGTAATATATACCAACCTTTGTTTAAAGTTAGAAATACATCCAATTGGATCATCAAAATAAGCTTTGTTGTTGCAGTGGTAGTTAGATTTAGATAATCTATTTATTAAATATTCAAACTTAGTACAGTGCAATGTAATTACATCCTCATTATTTAAGATATACACCTGGCAATAAGGCAAAGAAACAATACACTAACAGTCAATACATTCACTAATGTCTAATTCAACAATACTAACCCTAAACTCGTAACTTAAAACACGAAAAGTTAATTGTGTCGTACAGTTAATAATAATAACTACATATAACTAATTAAAGATATCTATATCGATTAATTTACCTGAATACATTTTCGGGTTTAAACTGGTTAAAATCACAGTTTCACATCTAACGTCCTTGGTTGTATGAGCCTTTCAATACATGTCAACCATGTGTTCCGAAACATTAATTCGCACTTTACTACCTCTGTGAAAGCGATATAAATATAACGATAAGTAATTTAATAGTAAATTGTTAATCTCAAAATACTAACATGATTTAAATGATTATAATTTACCAATCTAATTGAAGATCCAATGTTATCTTCGATTTATCTGACGAGTTATCTGTTAATACTTCGTCAATAATGACCCCTATAACATCTGCACTAACGAAATTATAAGCGCCAAATGACATGGGTTTTCAATGACATTGTCATTCGTTTAACTTCAGCAATTGTCGTTGAAAGTTTTGGTTTCATTATTCTAGCAAGAAACCCATATCCTTCGTCTTTTCAATCTGGACCACCACAAACAAGTACGATTCCAACAAGATGTTGGGCTTTACAAGAACCCCTATAAGCAGATCGCGTTAATTCATAAAGACATTTTCTTCTTTTTCCTTCCCTGTTTCTCATATCAAAATAATGTAATACACCTTTACGATTGTGTAGCTGATAAAAATTGGCAAACATTATATCTTGTATGACCTCTTAAAATATGTATACATGGTAATATTCATTTGGGTTAAACATACATAGAACGTGCTGCTTATTTAGGTTTTACAAATTCTATTATTTTAAATGCTCACATAACTACGTGTGTAGGCTTTCCTAATATTGGTTTAGAGATTCTAATAATGGGAATCAAGGATGGCAAAGAAAAATTGAAGTTGTGAATTCTTTAGCAAGAAAGATGGAATAAACAATCTTAGAATTTATACACGGGCTTAAAGGAATATTTGATAACACATGTGTATGTCCATATCCAGAATGTGGTCTCCAACATAACTTATGGATATACTCTTTATATTTTATATATAAACATTCTAGGGAGATTTTCACTCTGGGACAGTTTTATAGTTTAAATTGCACAATAACACACTAGCCATATACTTTTCACTCTGGGACACATTTTTCATACTTCCTTTTTTTCATTTTGACCAAATTGCCCTTTATTTGAGCTAACTAGATCTCCTTTCTCTCTCTCGGACAGTTTTATTTTTTTTTTTTGTCAGCAAAAGTAACTAAAATGCCTACGGCCTAATCAGAGTTAGTGTCCCCTCCCCTGAAAGCTCTAATCCATTCGCACTCCGGCGTGCCAATTTTGCCAAACTGTCCGCCAGGTTGTTCTCCACTCTTGGGACGAAGGAGAATCGTACATGATGAAAAAGACCTTTCCGTATAGCAAACTCATCCAACTGTGGGGCGAAGGCCGACCATTCTTGCGGGTTATGAATCATATCCAGTAAATCCGTGCTATCCGTTAGAAAAACAATCCTTGTCCGTCCATGCTCCAGCATTTTCTCCATGGCCCACAGTAGCGCTACAAGTTCCGTATGCAGCGGGGAATGCAGTCTGTCAACACTCCTGGCGCCCCTTAGTTCCTCATTTCCGTCTCTATCTGAGCTAAACCACCCGAGTCCCGAGTTTGTGTCCGTCTGTGCCCAAGCACCATCCGAGAAGCACAAATGTCGGACTTGTTGGTCACCATTATCCCATTTGGCACATTCCAGTGATAAACTTTTCCATTCCTGAGTCTCCCTCCATTCCGTTGCATATATGTGTGCTTGGTCGACTATCCATTTTGGGTCCGGGGTTTTCTTCGAGTACATGTACGCATTCCTGGCCTTCCAAATGTACCAACAGATCCAAGGGAAAACCCCTACGTCGAAGTCCTTTGGTGTTCTCCAGAAGAGATGGTCCATATTGTAGAACAAAGAATCCGAATGTGCTCCCGTCGGGTTCATAGGGATCCATGCCAGCGCCCAAGCTTGCCGAGCTGGTGGACACTGGAAAAGGAAATGATTTACATCCTCGCCCTCCGCCCCACAGATCTGACATAAATCCTCACAAGGAATTCCCCGGGTACGCAGCCGCGAAGTGACCGCTATACTACCTGTCATGGCTTGCCACAGGAAGTGCTTCAGCTTTGGAGGGCACTTCTGTTTCCAAACGAACTCTAGGAGCGCGTTTGTTGTTGGTCCGTACCTCTTATCCCGTTTGATGTCCAGAAATCTCCGACAGACATCATATCCCGATTTGACCGTGTACTTTCCGGATTTTGTAAAATGCCAGATCTCCCTGTCCGGCGGGACGGCGCCACCGGGGGTTATTCCCTTTATGACCTCAATGTCCTCCTTGTCCAACAGTGCTGTCATTAGTGGGATATTCCACTTTGCAGTCCCCGGGTCAATCAGATGGTTAACCCGGAGCGAAGCGTATAGGGCCGACCCATTGCTCCGTGCGGACCTCGGGCATTCGGCTGGTATCCAGGGGTCATTCCATACTGATATAGAATTCCCTGAACCCACCCGTTTAATGAGCCCAAATTCAACCAGAGGTCGCGCAGAGATTATACTCCGCCATCCATATGACGGATTTGTATATCTCGCTTGTCTTAAGGGATTTCCATCCCTGAAGTATCGTCCTCTGAAAACTCTTGCAAACAACGAATCCGGACACTCATTTAGTCTTCAGAGTTGCTTTGCAAGCAGAGCTGTATTGAAATCCTCAAGGTTTCTAAACCCCATACCTCCTTCTTCCTTGGGATTGCACATCGTATGCCAGCTCTTCCAGCATACTTCCTTCTTTCCCCCAGTTCCCCCCCACCAGAATTGCGTCACCGCACTGGTCAGCTTCTTCGTGACCGTCCTCGGTAATCTAAAACATGTCATGACGTAGGTAGGTAAGGCTGTTGCCACAGACTTGACCAATATTTCCCGTCCTCCCGTTGATAGGAATCTGGCTGACCAACTATCTATCCTGGCAGTCAGTCTCTCTTGGATATATGCGAAAATCTGCGTTTTCGGCCCCCCAAGACTTTCTGGTAGTCCCAGATATTTTCCCATCCCTCCGTCTGCCTCGACTCCCGTTAGTTCCTTGATCGTTATCCTTGTGGTCTCCGGTATGTCATGCCCAAACTGTATCGATGACTTCTCGAAACTGATACGTTGCCCTGACACCCCTTCGTAGGTGGTCAGTATCTCCTTCATCGCCCCACATTCCTCCGGTGTGGCTTTGCAGAAAAACAGACTGTCATCTGCAAATAACAAGTGTGTTATCGCCGGGCTGTCCCTTGCGACCTTGATTCCCGTTATTTTCCTTTGATGCTCTGCCTCCCTGATGTTTGCGATCAAGACTTCCGTGCACAAGATAAAGAGGTAGGGCGATAGTGGGTCCCCCTGTCGCAAACCCCTTTCGGGCACAATACTCCCTTTCGGGCTCCCATTCAATAGGACCTTATATTGGACCGTCGAAATGCATTCTCTAATCCATGTAATCCACATTTCGGCAAATCTCTCGGACAGTTTTATAGTTACAAATATTTTGTATTGTTCCATTTACATACTAACTTTGTGGTTAGCTTGTAATTTAGCTATATTTTATTGACTTGGGTTTAACTCTATTTTTTCCTTGCGTGGGTTGAATTGTGGTTAGTACTAATATTTTGATTCATGGTTAGTGCATATGTACCGGATTACGTCTGGTCATTTTGATTAAAATATTGTTACTAAATTATGGTCAGAATGATGGATTTTACTGAATTATGATTAAAATATTGTTACTAAATTATGGTCAGTACTGAGAAAATATACCAAATTAACTACCGAGTCAAATTGTATGTATACTACATAATTCAATCTTAAGTAACCATTATCTCGTCATCTTATAGTAAATACATTATGGTAATTAGGCAACCGTTATCTCATTTTCTTATGGTAATTACATAATTCAATCTTAAGTAACATTTATAATCCACAAGTCAGCTATTGTAAAATAGTCATTGTTGGACATAAATATAATTTCCAAGTTAGTTATTATAGTTCCCAAGTCAGCTAATTTAGATTAGCTAACCACGAAGTCACAATTATATGAATTTCTGACATAATCCGGTCCACTTGCACTAACCATGAATCGAAACATTGGTACTAACCACAATTCAACCCACATAAGGACAACGAAGGTTGAACTGCTAAGAAGGGATCCATAATTCAGCTGTTACAATTTGTAAATTGTATAAACTCATGGCTAACCATAATTCAACACATTTTGGACTGACTTGCCTTGTTTGTTTTTTTTTTTTGCCTGACTTGGCTAACCACAAATCAACACATTTTGGCCTGCAAGATGAATGTATAATGTTTTAGCGATCAACGACGATGTTGGATGGTGGTTAATGTGTAAGTAAATACAAGTTAGTTTTATCGAGACATGGATTGACTGACTATGTGGTTAGTGTATATTACCTGACAACCAACACATGGATTGACTGACTTGTGGTTACTGTATTAACGAGAATGTCGATGAGATAATCAAACTCATTCTTTATAGCGCAATAGAGTTGTTTCCACCTCTCCACTGCCTCTTCACGGTTCTCTCTAAGCACATCTGTTGTGTTGAATTTATGTTACTTTATTTGCAGAGAAGCCTCTTTCATTCAACAAACAACAATAATTATTTGTAAGAGAAGAGACTTTTCAGATTTGTACCCTCAAAGTTTAAAACTAATCTTCACTGTAACTATTCTTATGTGACTTGAGTTGATTCTTTATGTGCTCAAAATTGACTGATAAAAAGACCCCAAGTTAAGAACACGATAGTAAACAATTAACATTCAAGTCAAATATTTCGGAGTTAGCAACAATACTCACTGCCGCTAGTCTAGAAACCATAAGCCATTGACATTATGTGATGATGATTGTGTTTAGGCCATTAGTTTTCAAGAAGGAGAAGGAGAAGCAAGATTTGAGGGGTTTGCAATCGAGTGTGTGAGAGAGAGATCTCGCGAATTAGAGAGAGATCTCGCGAGAGAGAGAGAGAGAGAGAGAGAGAGAGAGAGAGAGAGAGAGAGAGAGAGAGAGAAAGGAGAAGCAAGATTTGAGGGGTTTGCAAATGAGTGTGAGAGAGATCTCGCAAGAGGTATTCACCGGTGGGGACAGTGTAGCAATTCCGGTTACTTTGCAAATCGGCGAGAGGATAAGTGAAATTTTATGAGGAGAAGTGATTTAATTGAAGTGAACTCATGAACTTATAAAACCCTAAAGCTACCCCAACTAGATCAAGAGAATTCAGTTAGTTATTTAAACTAGTTACAAGAAATTCATTTAGATTTAGTTTTGAAGTGTTATAGGATAAGGATAATAAGGTAAATGCACAAAAGAAAAAGAGTGTTAGGATGTAAAGAGTTTCATGGTGTCCTAGGATGCAAATATAAGTTTCATTTGTGTCCTAGGATGCAAAATTTTCAATTCTATTATTATTGAAAATATTATTTAGTATTGTATATGTAATGTTTGAAATAATTTTAACTACAACTTTATATTGAAAATATTTACTTTTGATCGAATGCTTCTTATCTCTTGTTTAATTTTTGTAATGAGTAATGATTATAACTGAATTAACAATTGATAGATAAAAAGTAATAAGGATTACAAATTAATTAAAATATGTGTGAAATGCCAAATTTCAATCTTTTATAATGTCTAGATTTAAGATTTACATTGTTTGGTGAAAGGTCGTCTATTTAAGAAATTGTATGGATAAATTATTTTTACACCATCGTGACTTTTCAAATGCAAGAGGTGCAATTGATTAACATTTTTGATGTATATTGAATATATAGTTATTTTGTTTCTTTGTTAAACTAAGAGGCTTGATTTAAAATGTTTTGTATATTCTATAGTTTTATTGAAAAGAGACAAATAGGAATAAAAAGTTATTATAATATCCACAAGTTTTGTAATTATTACTATCGTCTTGTAAATCATAATAATTGGTTTTGTAATCTATAAAGATTTTTTATAAACACAAATTTACGTATATGCATTTCAATATTTTCCATATTAACAAGACTTAATTTTGCTCACATTCGAAGGAATATTTTGTGATGCATAGATTTAGTTTTAACTATGTACTTCAAAATAAAAATATTCAATTATTTGTGTAATTACGTGGATAGAGGATTCAATATTTTTGAAATATTTCGTTTCTTAATATATGATGTTTAAGCATTTTTTTTTTTAAGTGATGTTTTCGATTTTCAATGAAAAATTTTAAAGTTAAAAATCATTAATATTATGCAGTATGATTTTTGACTGGCCAAAACATATGAAGTTATTGGCGTTTTTACGGAAAAAATAAACGAAATGATGTTTTGTATTTTATTAATCAATGTGAAAAATATTTAAACGTCTAATAATAAAGAACAGAGAGCGTAATTAATTTTAATAACAATGTTCGCTAACATTTAAGAGTTTTTTGTATTATTACATGTGTATAAAATTAATATGTATATATAGACTTTTTGTCGAAATATATAGACTACCTATATACAGATAGATAACAACATATCAAACCCATTCAAAATCTAAGTTGACCGCTTCAGTTTATTATACTTTGGCCGTTTCTTCTACCTTATCAAAAACCATTTGCATGCTATAGAATCGATTATTAAGTTTTAACCAATTATTGAAAACTTGAATGGTCATTTTAATTGAATTATTATGTATTTAAACAAATATATGGTCAAATGGATGCAATGAATTTTCTGATACAATATAGTAATTATTATAAACAATAAAGATATTTTAATTCAAGAAACTACTATAATATATATTTAATGCTATCTAATACGCATAATTATAACAATAATACGCAGCATATGACAAAGATATTAATTAATTATAAATTCTATTAGAAATTAATATTGACCACAATTATTATATTTCCCTAACTACTAGGGATTGACCCCGCGCTACGCGCGGGTTACTGTATAATTATTTAGTTATAATTAATATAATAATAATTTTTATGATTATTTATTTTCAGTAATTATTTTGATATTATTTTTAATTAAATTTGATATAAGATTCAACTTATAATTTATATATTAATCTAAAACATTTTGAGATTATTCTATACATTTGTAGTGGAAGATAAGGAATTTGTGAGTTCTGAATAAAATATTTTCGATCTATCTTTCTCTTTCACAAAATGCACGACTTTAACCAACATATCCAAATTTGGAAAGAGACAAATTTATGTATCAAAGAAAATGAATAAATCTGAATCTTCAAGGACCTGAACACACCAAAATTTGCGAATGTAATCACAACAATTATGAACCTTCAGAGATATGCGTCCCTTTAAATATTAGCCTTGTTGAAGTAGCCATGATGTTATGTTGCTTTATACATTCAAGGACTACAGACTTGCTTGATTGATCGATGTTGGCTTTCGATAAAAGAACATTGATTTCGGTTTCAAGTGACATGCAAGCTTTTCTTTTTCTCTTCCATACGGTCTCTTGCCAAGAGTAAAAAAATTGCATGAAATGACGATTCAACAATTTCAAGTTGTAAATTAGAAATTAATCAGACATTTCTTAAGCATTCAAACTTCTGACCCTGTAAAACATACAATGTATAGTTATCACACAATCTTTATACAGTAATGACTAATTTATTGAGAAAAAAAAAGTCATGACTCATTTATACGTGAATTAATACAAAGTAGAATTTCATATTCTTAATACTTGGAAACAAAACAAAACTCAAGTTATGTGAGATGATTATGTAGAAGCTTCCATGGTTTGGCTATGTCCTCTTCTTCTCGAGTGGCTAGCTTAGTTTCT
>OVAU01002720.1:0-12038 GCA_900406315.1 Biscutella laevigata subsp. laevigata
GAGAGAGATTAGTTTGAGAGACAAGATTTGTGAGAGCTTTAATTTTGAGTTATTTTCCAAAGCTAATAAAGAGAGTTATTCTTTATTCTTAGTCTTCTAATCTTTCTAACTCCAACACAAGGCACACAATTGTTTCAATCGGTTCAGACCAATCGGGACTCCAATGCAAATGAGAAAGTTCCACACAAGGCATGAAAGGTTATTGTAATTTGGTTTCTCTCGCGGAGTGAATGAATTATAGCAAAATCAGGAAAGACAAAGAGCAGTGGGTCTTTCAGTATTGAACATCTATATCCCCCAAGCTTAGGCTCTTATATCTACCCAATTCGATTGTTTAGAACTTTTTTATTCACCATTTTTCTTTATTCTTTAGAACATTTTTCTTCACCATTTTTCTTTTCTGTTTGACTTAGGGATTTCTGTTCTTAAAACTAGACTATTCTTTTTATTCTAACTCCAAGAGTTTTATCTTTTCATTTTCATTATTTATCTTTGTTTCTTTTCTTTAGCCTTACTCTTTTAAGAGCGAACTTTTTTTTTTTAATTCTAGAGTCAAATAAGCTTTTGGCTTCCTTTCATCCTATCCCTTTTTTAATCTTTTTATTCCTCTTGGTGATTATTTTTCCTTTGTTTTCTACCCCTTGTTTGCTTTCTCTTTTCAAGCTCTTCATATCAATCTCATAATTCCAAACTTAGTTTTACCCATAACCAGATCGAAATCAAGTCATAGAGTTACTCAAGCTTTTCTTTTTCTTTTCATTACATTCCCAACATCCTAAGCTACCTACATAGATGTTCTCTACCGTCGCTCTGTATACTTTCAGGTTTTTGCAAAATTGCAATCACTGAATCAAACAAAGAGGGCCCAAACAAGTGTTTATGCTACGGATGCAATGGGTTAGAAGGAATCATCCTAAATATGAGAATGACCGAATTGAGCTAAATGTGTTTAGGTTAATATGCACACTTTTGTACTTGAATACATAAAATACTATGAAACACTAGTGCAACCAAGATCATGCTAATTAGAATTCAGGTTTATACTCATATCATAATTGAAAGCATTCTAGGCTAGCAGGCATCACAAACCAATGACTTAGCTTTTTAAACATAAAGATCTAAAGCTATAAACTTCAAGACTTTTCGAGTCTACTTAGCCAGAATCGATGATAGGAAGTTAAGGTGCATATGTTCTTTCTTGAAAACGTGCAATGCATCCTATATAAGACTTAATCATAAGCTGAAAATGCAATGCAACTTATATGCTCAACCCGAATAAAAGCATGGAAATATTTTTGGTTCTTCTAAATTTTAAAATATTTTTGGATTTTTGTTCAGCATAATTATAGAGACTAGATAAAAACATAGTCAGATGAAAGGTGGCTCCTCCCCCCAAACTTAAAAAACACAGTCTCTGTGTGTCCAAATATAAAGAAGAGAACCGGAAATAAAATAAAGAAAAATCGCATTTGACAAAAGGTGAAAGTAGTACCTTGTACCGGTCAGGTCGACCAATGGGTGTGACCGATGTGATTTTCCAGGGGGTTCTGAGCATCGGAGCGATATCGTTAACTGTAGACCGGTGGAATGACCGGTGTAAATTTCCAGGAACTTTCGCCTATCAGGACCGGTCACCAGGTGTGACCGGTGTGACGACCGATGTATTTGACGAGGAACCTCGTCCGTTTGGTACCAGTCACCAATGCGACCGGTGTAGTGACTGTTTCTTGGCTCCAGTTGTTCTTGTTGATGTAATCGCTCTGTTCTCTTTCTTATTTGATAACGGTCACCAGCGTGACCGATGTGGTGACCGTTCTAGTTTCTCTGAACTCCCCATTCTTCTCAATACATCCAAGTCTGCAATCCTTGATTGATCCTTGCTTTGCACTGACCTCAGTATCAGTGAATTTGCCACTGCATGACCCTTATACCTAAATATAATCTGCAAGACAATCAAACTCCTAAGACAAAAAATCAAGCATCCAAGTCAATAAAAAGCAAAAGCAAAAACAAAATAAAAACCAAAGGATATTTACAAAGGATAACATGAGATTTCCTTCCAAGTGAGCTTGTTTATAGTTACTGAGCTTGACTTTGCTGACTCTACTCAGTTCAACTTGGAGTTTTGCTCCAACTTAAGAAGTCGCTCCTTGAGTTCCTCACTTTCTGCTTCTAACTTGAAGTTCCTTTCCGATGCGTTCTGCTTCAATGCACGAACTCGTTTCACGAGCTTCTCCACCTTGACATGATGTTGAACCCTTTATGCATTCATCTCAGATTCTAGATCCCAGATTTTATTTAGCAGATTTCCATGCATTTGGTTTGTGTCCTCAAACTGGCGCTCTAGCTTCCTGTTGTTTTCCCGGGTTGAACTCGCAAAATCCTCAATCTGACCCGAGGTTACAAAATGATTGTGCCTCTGCTCTTCAGCTCCTCAGCTCCTATAGGTTCCCTTCCAGGCCTATGCACTCCAAGACCGTGTCCATGCGTTGGATGAGGCTAATAGGTTGCATAGTTTACAACCCTGTGAAGAACCATCTATCTACTATCCAAGTAGATGCTTGCCTTGGCATCCTTCACGAATGATCTTCCCAAAATGATCCATCCATCTCCTAACTCCAAAGGTTCAGGGAAAATGAAGAAGTCAGTAGAAATGACAGCCCCTGATACCTTGACTTCCACCTCATTTAACATGCCAACTACATGTGCTTCAAGAGGATCCCTAATCTCAAAACCCAAGAAATCACGCACATCCTTTGTCATCCCATTGAATATTGAGCGAGAATCACAAGGGATGTGCTCCATGTCGAACATCTTGATGAAACTTGGAATGTGATACAAACAAAAATCAGGCTCAGGGTGGTCCATTACCTCATTCGGGAGGTTTTCCTCTGTACCCATTAAACCATCGTTCTCATCCAAGTACTCATCGTCGTTCTCCTCTTCATCTTCACTCTCATTCACCTGACCAAACAACTCATCCACCACATCATCATCGCTCTCCTCTTCCTCATCAACGAGCACACAAACTCGAGCCTTCTTCTTGTCTTTCTTTTACAAGGGTCTTGGATCATACCCCTGAATACCATAAGCTCCCAAGTCTAGTGTGACTTTAGCTCGCTTCAGGCTGATTTCAGCTTGTGTAGACGCCATAGATGGTCTACCAAATACCAGCTGGCTCTCGTTTTCCCTTTCCATCTTATATACCACAAAGTATGTGGGTACTTCTACTGCTCTAAGCTTCGCTGGAAGATCTATTAGCATCCCTACAGGATTTCTTAGTGAGTTGTTTGCCAAGAGAACTATCATCCTGATAGGAACAAAACAAGCAAAGGTAAGTTTTTCAGCAACAAATAATGGCATCACATTCACACTAGCTCCTAAATCAAGCAGACATTCATTGAAGTCATAGTCATTCTAAAGAGAAAGTGATTAGAAAACGCCCTAGATCTGCTTTCTTAGCTAGATCGATTTTGGGCGTAAGAGGAGTTAAATCCTCTGGTAGAAATTATCTCTTGAGCTGCTCGACAGCTTCTAACTTCTACGGTAGAGCATCCTTGGTCGATTGCTGAACTTTCAGATCAACCAAAATCTTCTGAATTTCTGGCATCTATTCTCTAAAAGCTTTCAGATCCTTTATGAACTTCTCCTTTCGCACCTCTTAGAAACAACCCAGAAAGGGAAGTGTAGGCACGTAAGTATCAAAATATTATACTACTCGAGGGTTCTCTTCAGCTTCCTTTGTCCTTTCGGGAAGTTCCTCCCCCCCCTCTCACCCACTTAGCTTCTCATTGTCCCCGATGAGAACTACAGTGGTTACTGCATGTACAGAATCATGAGCAGGGACTTCAGATTTACCTAGAAGTTGACCAGGTGGGTGCCTTTATGACTAGGCCTCCTCAACAATTTGAGCATCCTGAGTCCTCATATGTGTCTACATTGAGTCAATCTTGCCATTCAGCTCGTTGTACATGTTTTCAACATTGACCTTAATTGATAAGTTATATTTTTGGTGGTCTAGAACCTATCAATGTCGAGTATAGTTGTAAGGTTGGGTGATCAGGGTTGTCGAACCAACTCAGGAGGAAATAACACACTAGTTCTGTGATGATGTTTTACTAAGTCTAAGTTGAAAAGGGAGGATAGTTTTTGTCACTAAACCATCCTAGAATCGATGGCAATAAATAAAATTTCAGAAATAAACGGTAACTCATGGATCAGGGCAATAAAAATTGGCAGTTCTTTTCATGCTAGCAAAAAGCTCAATTCACACAATAAAGCTTGTCTTATGTTCAGGAATTTCTAATGTAGATTAATTCACTCTCGTGATAGAAACTCTTTCCTAATCATGCTTCTAAACAATCCCTTGAAAGAAAACACAATCAAAAGAAAGAAACACAATTCCATATAACAATAAACCAATCCTAAAATAATCCATTGAATAGCATTGATTAACAACAAATTTCATTGGTTTAGGAATTTCATCAAACACCTTCTTGGAGATGGAACTCCTACTAACTAGACTAGGTTAGCTACTCATAATCTAGCATTAAGATCATGAAATTGAAGAAGACAATATACTCAGATCAGTCCTAAACCATTCTAGCAATCAGAGAAACTCATTCCTAACCCTAATCCATAAGGTATATGGAACTACTCACAACCCATATCTAGAACAATTAGAGAGTTTCTAGACATGATTTGCAAAGGGAATTAAGATTAAGAAAATAAGAAATCAAGGCAATAAATAAATCAAGGAAACAGAAATCAAGGAAAAGTAGAATTGCAATAGAAAATACCAATGAATCTTTTAGACAAAATCTCAAATCTAAACTCAAAACTAGAGAGAAAACTAGGTTAAAAACGTGCTTAGAAAATAAATTATGACTTATGATTTTAGTAATTGGGCTCCCTTTATATAAAAAGCCCAATATTACAAAGAAAAATCTAATAAAACTCAAAACGCGTGCCTGGTACCCTTGACCGAGGTGCTTTGTTCGTCAATGTCTGGGATGTGGATCGATCAGTGCATCAATGGTGTTCTTGACCGGTCCTCATTTCCTGAAGTTACTGCCGATTTGGATCAGTGTAAAGCATCGGTCTAGGGTGACCGATCTAACTCATCCGCGAGTTCATGTGTGGTGCACCGGTCTGCTGCACCGGTCTGTCTGACTGGTGTGACTCCTCTGAATTACAAGAATTGTACTGTTTTTGCTCCTTTCTGCTCCCTTTTGGTCCAATCTTGGTGTATCTCCAATTCTACACCTGAAATGTCATATGTTATGCAAAATGCAACCTAAAGGACTCTAAATGCATCCTAAACTAATGAAAAGGTGAATGAATACCGAGTTCAATACCATCAAAAACACAAAACATCATTAATCTCCCTCTTGAAGTTGTTAAACTCGACTGCATACTTGTTCTGACCCTCTAGCAACAGTCTCAACATATGATTGGTCTAATCTTCAACAGTAGGTGTAGCAGGTGTTGGTTGAAAGCCTGGTGGGCGTGGAGCATATTGTGCTTTCTGACCACTTTGATTCTGAAAATTACCTTGGTTTTGGTAGTTTTGCTGAGGCTGAGAGTTCTTATGCGCCGGGTAAACCTGATCTTGGGGGTTAGCAACGTTTGTGCTTTTGTAGGATATGTTGGGGTTAGGGGTGTAGTTGTACTACTTCTCGTACCCCTGGTTACCCACATAGTTTACCTCTTCTTGCTGAAAATCCTCAGCTTGTCCAACCACATTCACTAACGTCTTCTATGTTTGCAGAACTTTGTCAAGTTTCTCATTCAGAGCCTTCAAGTCAGTTACGTGACTCGAATCACCATAACTATCGTTCTTGGGGAGAGATCAATCATAATCTCCAGAATGGGCTGCATCACTCTGCACCATCTTCTCTATCAAGATCAACCCATCAACATATGTTAAATCAAAAATCTACCTTGGCTAGCAGTGTGTAGCATTGGCTGATAATCCATGTGAAGTCCTCTGTGAAAGGTTTCTAGGAGGCTCTCAAGAGTGAAACCATGATGAGGGCAATGTAAGGTGTACTTCTTGAAACGATTCCAAGCTTCAACAAATGATTTCATTCCCTTCTGACTGAATGTAGCAATATCGCTCCTGAATTTCGCTGTCCTAGATGGAAAAAAGCAGTAAGGAAGACTTTCTTACAGTCAGCCCATGTCTGAATTGAACCGTGAGACAGTTTTTTCTCCCTGTTTGCAGCATCTCCGCCCAATGAGAAGAAGAAGACTCTGAGCTTGTAGGCGTCCTCAATGACACCATTTATGCTGACAATTCTACAGACTCTATTGAAATAATCCAAATGTGTCAGAGGGTCCTCCTTTGGAAGTCCGCGGAATGGCTGACCCATGATCATGTTCAGAATTCATGACCCAATCTCAAAGTTGTTGGCTTCGACCGGGGGTGGTTGAATGCCATTCCTATTTCCATGCACCCCTTGTTGATTTATCTCTCATAGACCTAGGAGGGTGCAAGTTTTGTACAAAAAACCGGTGCAACAGGTGGTACCTGCTGATCCTGAGGAATCGAATGCTCTCTCTGATTCATGTTCTGATTGTTGTTCGCGTTGTCAGCCACCTCTTCTTGTTGGAGACAGTTAAGCAGATTCAGTCTCTCGGTTTCTCGTCTGTTTATGATGTTCTGAGGTTATAAAGCAGTGTTATCTTCAAAAATTGGTAAAATATTGCTTCTGCCTTTGGATCTAGTGGTCATACACCTGAAAATAGAACCAAGAGCTGAAATTAGTTACTTTAATTGTAAAAAGAAACATAGTCCCTATCAAACACAAAGAACAATTGGCTATCTAAAATCCTGAAATGGCAACGGTGTCAATTGATAAGCTATAATTTTGGTGTCTAGATCCTATCAGTGTCAAGTATTATAGTGGTAAGGTTGGGTGATCAGGGTTATCAAACAAACTCAGGAGGATATAACACACTAGTTATATGATGATGTTTTACTAAGTCTAAGTTTGGAAAGGTAGGAAAGTTTCTGCCACTAAACAGTCCTAGAATCGATGACAATAGATAAAAATTCAGAAATAAAAGATATATCATGGACCACGACAATCGAAATGGGCAGTTCTTTTCATGCTAGCAGATGGTCAATTCACACAATCAAGCTTGTCTTATGTCTAGAAATTTATAATGTAGATTAATTCACTCCCGTGATAGAAACCCTTTCCTAATCTTGCTTCTAAATAATCCCCTGAAAGAAAACACAATTAGAAAGCAAGAAACACAATTTCATACAACAATCAATCAACCCCAAAACAATCCCTTGAATAGCATTGATTAACAACAAATTTCACTAGTTCAAGAATTTTATCAAACACCTTTCGGACGATGAAATTCCTAGGATCTAGACTAGGTTAGCTACTCCTATTCTAACATTAATATCATGAAATTGAAGAAGACAGTATACTCAGTTCAGTCCTAAACCATTCTAGCAATCAAAGAAACGCATTTCTAACCCTAATCCATAAGCTATATGAGACTACTCACAACCTCTATCTAGAACAATTAGAGAGTTTCTAAACATGATTTTCAAAGGGAAATAAGATTAAGAAGATAAGAAATCAAAGAAATTAACAAATCAAAGAAAACAAAAATCAATAACTACCACCCCACTCCCACACCTTTGAATCAATGATACTTTCAAACTATGCCTCAGTTCAATCAAGGCGACTCTCAACCTGGACAACATTACCTATTCAACGAGCCTCCTGGTTTCTACAAGCACCACTTTCAAGCTCAGGGTGATGCTTATTACGCTTGTGCAAAAGAGGACCAAACTACCCAATTGTTGAAGCAACTCATACAAGGCCAAACTTAGTATACCCTTTAGCTCTAAGTGTTAATGAAGAAAGTCCCCGCCAATATTGATAATGTCTACACTGACCTCAAGACCAAGTTTGACGACATGGCGTCACATATCAAGGCTCTAGACTTTTGAATGGCTCAAATAGCCTCCACTTCCAAGAGACTATTATGTCACATATCATGCAAAGAGGAATACGCCACAGAGGAGTATGTAAACTCTATCTCTACAAGTGTTCTCCTCAAAGACAATGATAAACTAAATAAGGGGTGAGCAGACAGACTAATTAAGGCCAAAGAAAAGGAAAAGCAACTAGTTGAGAGAAGGATGCTCCTCCAAAAACTCCACCCTTTGAACTACGTCCTTAAGGGGAAAAATTTTCATTTCATGGTCATCACAAGGAGGCACTCATGAAGGAGTATAAAGCTCGGCTTGATGAACAAATGAAGGAGGGTCCAATGATGAAGATAGCTGCCATTGACGACCAATAATTTAATGGGGTTGATTTACCAAATATGCACTAGGAGAAGCCAATTGAAGATGGACCTATTGGAGTCAAGGTTAAGGATGAGACTAGCAATGAACAGACTAGTCTCGAATGAGGTTTGAATGAGCACAAGGCAACCACGATGAAAGGACCTCATGTTGATTATGTTCTACCTGATAATGATCTGAAAGAAGAGTCGGACGATCAAGGAATCATAAAGTTGCGTATGGGTAGTGGTCGTGTTCGAAGTCATTCCTCTAATTCGGTGAAGAAGAAAGCCAACATTGATGACCAAGCATTTGGAGTCGAGGTTTAGAAAAAGACTAGCAAAGGTAAGACTAGTCTAGATAATGATTTGGGTGAACTGAAGAGAGCCATGTTGCAAACGATTGTGAACCTTAAAGCTCATAATGCTTCTAACCTCAACATCATTGTGGAGGTTAAAAAAACGTTCACCATGTTTGAGAAGGGTTATAAACCACCATGAGGAGGAAGGAAAGTAAGCTAGAGACTCAAAACAAGCTCACTTGGGAGGAAGTCTCATGGTATCCTTGTACATATCCTTTTAATTTAGTTTCTTTATTGTTTTTCTATTTGATTCTAGTACTTTGATGCTTGGGATTGCTTGACTGCTTTAATTTTGTAGGTTTTAAGTGGCTTCAGAGCCAAAATGACGATGTTTCGTTGCAATATCGATCAATGTTGATCGATATGATCATAGATGTCATCTTTAGCGGTCATAATGCACATGTACTAGTGTCAGGACAAGAAAAAAAAAACCCACATTTGTCAAGCTTGGCTGATATGAGCAGTTCCAAAGCAAAAAATTGATTTGGGAACCCGGTATGACTACATCGGTAACAGGTGCTTGTCAGTACATATCGGTATATCCTTTTGTTTGGAAGAGTGACTTATACCGGTCGAATTTAACCGATCCAAGGCCCAATGATCAACTTTCTCCTCTGATTGATCTCAATGCCTACTACTATTAGGTACAACTCTTCACACCTTGTAAATATTGCATTCATTTTTTGTTAGACTTTCCAACCTTTTTGGACTCCTTCGATTATATCTCAGATTAATTGAAATTGCTAAATTAATACATCTTCATGCGACAATCGATCAAGTCGTAGATGATGTGTCATGATTTTATCAGTATTGAAATCGGTTTTCATTCGACTTTTCATTAGTGTAAAATGCATTTAGAGTCCTTTAGGTTGTATTTTGCATTTCATATGACATTTCAGGTGCAGAGTTGGAGTTACACAAATATTAGACCAGAAGGGAGCAAAATACAGCAAAACCAGCCTAAATCTCGGAATTGGAGGAGTCATACCGGTCAGCTAGACCGGTGCAGCTCATCGGTGAACGATGCACAAGAACTTGCGGATGGATTAGATCGGTCACCCCCAGACCGAGGCATTACACCGATCCAAATCGACATGGAACTAATACCAGTCAAGATCAACCGGTGCACCGACCGATCCAATTCCCAGACATCAGACGGAACAAGCACTCCAGTCATGATACCGGTCAATCTGACCGGTATCGACCCCCCTGTTTTGGGATTTTTAAACTTTTTATTTGTTATTTTTGGGCTTACAATAAAAGAGAGCCCAAGTACTAAAACCCTAAGGGAGATCATTACGTTTTTGTTTAGGTTTCAGAGTTGTTTTCTCTGATTTTAAAGTTTTTGTATTGCAATTTTATTCTTATTTCTTGTGTTATGATTGCTTGTTTTATTGATTTCTTAATCTTAATCCTTTTCACAAACTATGTCTAGAAATTCCCTAAGTGTTCTAGATATGTGGTGTGAGTAGTTCCATATAGCTTATGGATTAGGGTTAGGAATTAGTGTCTTTGATTGCTAGAATGGTTTAGGATTTAACTATTAATGTCTTCTTCAATTTCATGAACTTAATGCTAGAATAAAGTAGCTAACCTAGTCTAGATCTTAGGAATTCCTTCGCCCAAAGGTGTTTGATGAAATTCTTGAACCAATGAAATAGTTGTCAATCTAGTCTTTTCAAGGGATTGTTTAAGTCTGATTGATTGTTGTATGTAATTGAGTGTCTTGCTTTCTGATCATGTTTTCTTTCAAGGGATTTTTTAGAAATCATGATTAGTAAAAGGTTTCTACTACAAGAGTTAAGTAATCTACTTTAGAAATTCCTACACATAAGACAAGCAAAATTGTGTGAATTGAACCATCTGCTAGCATGAAAAGATCTGCCCATTTCGATGCCCTGATCCATGAGTTATCTTTTATTTCTGAATCTGTATATATTGCCTTCATTCTAGGATTGTTAAGTGACATAAACTATATTATTGTTTCAACATTGACTTAGTAAAACATCATCACAGAACTAGTGCATTATTGCCTCAGGAGTTGGTTCGACAACCCTGATCACCCAATACTTACCACCACTCAACATTGATAGGAAAATAGAAACAAAACCTAACTTACCAATTGGCGTTGTTGCCATTTCAGGATCTTAGATAACCATTAGTTCTTTGTGTTTGTTAGGGACTACGTTTTTATTTCTTAAGTTTTATTTACTTTTCAACTTTTGTTTTTCTCTTTCAGGTGATGAGCACTAGATCTAAAGGGAACAGAAATCTACTGCAAATTCATGAGAATATCACTGCTCTTGAACGTTATAACAGAAGTCTGAGAAAGAAGCACATAAGTTGAATTAGTTCGATCATCTCCAACATAAAGGGATGGCCGATAATAAAAACAACGTGGACAACAATAAGGAAAAGATTGTGGACGATCACCCAATCCTCAGTTTCGACTTGTACCACCTGTTGCACCGGTTCCAGGAGAAAACCAACAACCTCCTAGGACTATAGGAGAGACAAATGAACCAAGAATGCATGGAAACAGGAATGGCATTCGACCACCCCTAGTCGAAGTCAACAACTTTGAGATCAGGTCAGGCATTCTGAGCATGCTCACTGCTCAGCCATTCCACGAACTACCAAAGGAGGACCGTCTGGGTCACTTGGACTATTTTGAAAGTGTTTGTGGAACTATCATCATAAATGGTGTAAGTGAGGATGCGTACTAGGTCAGAGTTCTCATTGGGAGGAGATGTTGCGAATTGGGAGAAGGGATTACCTCATGGATCAATTTAGACATGTGCTGACTGTAAGAAAGCCTTCTTTACTGCTTTCTTTTCACCTTCTAGAACAACAAAGTTCATGAGTGACCTTGCTACATTCAGCCATAAGGGAATAGAATCATTTGTTGAACCTTGGACAAGATTCAAGAAGTGCACCTTACAGTGCCCTCATCATGGTTTTACTCTTGAGAGCCTCCTAAACACCTTTCACAGAGGACTCCACAGGGATTATCAGTCTATGTTGCACATTGCTAGTCAAGGTAGTTTCTTCGACCTGACTTAGGCAGATGGGTTAATCTTGATAGAGAAGATGGCGCAGAGCGATGCAGCTCCTTCTAGAGATTATGACCAATCACTGCCCAAGACCGACAATTCTGGAGATTCAAGTTACATAGCTGACCTAAAATCTCTGAATGAGAAACATGACAGAGTTTTGCAAACGCAGAAGAGGTCGTTAATGTGTTTGGACAAGCTGAAGACTATTATGAGGATTTTCAGCAAGAAGAGGTAAATTATGATGTAACTATTGTAGTTCTCATCTAGGACAATGAGAAGCTATGTGGGGGGGGGGGGGGTTGAA
>OVAU01002721.1:0-12038 GCA_900406315.1 Biscutella laevigata subsp. laevigata
CATAAAGCATAATTTTTGTTCAAACAATCGATGGTTCATGTTTTGTTATAAACATAGGTTTAGAATTTTGTAGAAAAGTTAATTGGGCATTTTGGCCCATCAAGGAAAGCAAATAAACCTTATTCAAGGCCTTCTTCTATTAAAAAAATATCTTTCGTATGTTATAGAATAGATATAACAGAACATTATATATACATTATTTTCACGTGATATAATGTTTTGAAATAATAATAGATTTAATATAACAAAATATTTTTCTAGTTACTAAATGAAAGGGTCCACTATAACTTTTTAAGTAGATAAACCCTGTTTTAATAGAATAGATTTCTGATTTTGAAGCGGATTACGAACAATATATGGTGTATTTATACCAAATGGATGTCAAACTAAAATTTTCTGACATTTGAGACAATACAACATGTTTCTGAAAGATATAGATGTATTTAAAAAATAATAATTAAGACCCTAAATGTATAAAAAGATATTGGACCTTAAATTATCATTAAATTTCATAATTTAAAAGTTATTTCGGCCCAACATAATCAAATATATACGTTTTAATGAAAATTGATGATTCAGCCATTAACATAATCAAATATATATATATATATATATATATATATGTTTTAATTAAAAATCTAAATGTAAAAAAGATATTGGACCTTAATTACTATTAAATTTAATAAAATAGAAGCCAATCAGGCCAACATAATCAAATATATGCATTCTAATGAAAATTGATGAGTCCAGCTATGAACTTAAATCGTAAAAAAAAAATTTAATTAATAATTTTGAATTTGTTGAGAAATTTCAATTTTTTTAATTGGATCTAGTAAATTAGAAGGGTAAATCTGATTGAAGTCTATTATGGAAATAAAATTATAAGAACAGTGAATACTATTTTCAAACTTTGTTTGGAATCGAAACTAGTAAATTATAAGGATGAATCTGATTTAAATTCATAACAATATATGCTGAATACTAAGACTTCCTTAACTGATGCAACTTTAGCTTTGATCCCAAGAAATGTAAAGCAGGTTTGTTCTGGGAATGTAACCATATTTGATGATTGATCAATGGTGGTAGTGACCTCGGATCTATTGATGACTCAGGGAGGTCGGTGAACACACACAGACCTCGGCGAAAGATTGTATGTAGCAAAACCACTCATGCAAGATACACAATAAACACAAAGGACATAGCAACAACAAACCATTTACTAAACCTAATCACAGTCCGACTCCGAGAGTCTTGGGTATACCAAGGTCGGCTTCTGTTAGGGCTGCATTTCAGGTTCAAGGGTGGAGATCGTTACAGAGACGCCATCCTTTGTGTGCACTCATGCGCCAATGCGTTCCTCTTCCTCCTGCTCTAAATCCATCTTTGGAGGACTCCTTCCTCTGGAGAAACTCTCCTTCGTCCTCCCCAGGTGCTTTCTCTTCCTCTCTAACCTGGATAAAGCTTCATCCGCCTGGTCCTTCTGTATCCTGGTATCAGTTTGTGTGAGAATATCCCACATTGATAAGATGAGGGACCTTTGAGTACTATATAAGTGATATGGACCAATCCACTCATTGCCAATTGGTTTTGAGTTGGAAGCTCATAGAACTTAACATGGTATCAGAGCCTGAACACACGTTGCCCCATTGAACCGAAACTGATCGGGCCCGATAGAAAGCCCATGATCGAACTTGAAACTGATCCTAAAAGTGGGATATTGTCGAGACTAATGGCTAGACGGACCATTGTCTCGAGGGGGCGTGTGAGAATATCCCACATTGATAAGATGAGGGACATTTGAGTACTATATAAGTGATATGGACCAATCCACTCATTGCCAATTAGTTTTGAGTTGGAAGCCCATAAAACTTAACAGTTTGGTTCAAAGAAAGAATCCCCAAACATGCGTTCAATATGCGTGATCGGT
Organism: Biscutella laevigata subsp. laevigata; assembly: GCA_900406315.1. Taxonomy (NCBI): domain Eukaryota; kingdom Viridiplantae; phylum Streptophyta; class Magnoliopsida; order Brassicales; family Brassicaceae; genus Biscutella; species Biscutella laevigata. Next base: position 1,928 of record OVAU01002721.1, read on the forward strand.
TGCCTACTACAGATCGCTTAGGGTTTGCTGGTGAGTCCTTTATGCTTGCTTTGCAATCAGCACACTGAATCTGTGAGTCACTTATTCTTCCAATGTTCATTCTCCTCGGCGATTTGGCTTGATTTCTTTGAACATCCTCCTTCGTTAACTCCTCCGCCAACTATTACTGCGATCGTTCGATGGGTTCGTTATAACAGAACCGATGGAAGATTGAAAAACCATTCTATCCCTCCTCTTACAGGCGGTTGTCTATGAAATTTGGCACGAAAGAAATGGTCGTCTTCATCTTAGCAATCATTCCACGTCTCCCCAAGTGGTGAAAGCGCTATTCAATGCCTTATGAGAAGGAAACTGCTCTCAACGGGTCTTTTTCTCTCTCTCATAAAGGCGATTAGAAAGGCGACCGTTGCAGCTCAAATCCCTAAATCCCCTCCTCTCCGACGTCGGTCCGTCATGGCCAAGAAAAAATCATCCCCCTCCTCTTCTCGCCCTCACCTCAATCACTCCTCCAAAAATCACTCCTCTAAAAATCCGCCTCCGACCTCGTCTCTTCAGCTTCAGGTGGTTCTCGGCGACACACTGTCTGTTGGAGCTTCAGCTCCTTCTCCGGATTCTGCTCCGACCCCAGTTCCCACTGATGCCTCCACTCCTTCTCCGACCACTGCTCTGTGTCAGATCTCTGGTTCTGCTCCGAGTAAAGAGGGTTCTGCGACGAAAGCGGTGGAGCTAGGTTCTACTGAAGTTTCCGATCCATTTACCGAAGTTTCACCTGCTCCTCGTGTAGTAGGTCAGGCTTCAGCCCCTGTTAGTGCACCGGCCCCCCTGGAAGGTAAACCTGCTCATGTAAGCTCTGCAGGATCTCAAGATCCTCTGAATCAGAATGGTCCGTCAAACAACATTAAACCCTCTTGGACAGATATTGTTTCTGGAAACGGTCCGAAGATGTCAAAGAAGGGTACCCCTTTTCTTAGAGACACAGGGGAACTCTGTGTTAAGATCCCTAACACGGTTATCACTAAGAATAAGGAGTCTTGGGAAAACTTTGCCATTGGACAATTTAAAGGGAAGCCTCCAACTCTGGGTACTCTTTATGCAATTACAAATGGAATATGGAGTAACAGAATGAGAGACATCACAGTTTCAAGACTCTCTGAAAAAGCTTTCCTAATCCGAATTCCAAATGCAGCAACAAGAGCTCGGGTTCTATCTCAAGCAATGTGGCACATAGACAACCAGTCAATGTTTGTTGCTAAATGGGAACCGGGGCTCTCTCCGGCCATACCTGAGCTTTCATCGGTCCCAGTTTGGCTTGAGTTCCGGAAAGTCCCGCCTCACTTCTACAACATAGATGGACTTGAATACATTGCTGGCCTTGTTGGTGACCCTAAATTCTTGCATCCTACAACCGCCAGTATGGCAAATTTAGAGGTTGCTAAAGTTTTTACCATCGTGGATCCTACAAAGGCTTTACCGGAATCCATCTCTGTTCAGTTCGAAACTGGAGAATTTCACTCCATAGAAGTCTCATGTCCGTGGCTTCCACCCATCTGCGATCACTGGAATTCCGTGGGACACAGTCTCAAAAGCTGTCCGACAGCTCCAATCACCTGTGTAGATTGTAACTCTTCCGGTCATGCAGCAGATAAATGTACAAGGAGAAAGCAATCAGCTCCGAAGAAACAGGAGAAATTAATTGGATCTAAACAAGGCTCTTCATCTCAAGTAAACAAGACGACAAGGTCAGGTAAAAGGACTACTACTCTGAGTAGGGACAGATTAGATAAGTCAGAGCAACCTGCAGAGCAACCTGCAGTCGTCTGGGTAAATAAATCTCCAAAGGTGGGAATTAAGATAAGCACACCCCCAGAACCAAACCTCCAGAGCAAAAGTAAGAGTAAGGATGTCGCTTCCTCTCGAAAAGGGAAGGAAATAGATGTTCAGCAAGGATACAACTCCTCTGATGTAGCTGGGAACAAGTATGACTCCTTGGGGAGTGACTCGTCTGAATCAGATTGGTTGTCAGAGGAGGATGACAACCCAGACGATGATGAGAATTTTATACCATATGTCTCGAAGAAATTGATGCGGCAGCTCAGAGCCATCCGCAACAAACAGTCACCCCGGGGCGCAGGTCCCAAAACTCGTATTTAAGTATGTCGGAAAACTTTTTTTGTTGGAACATTCGTGGCTTCAATAACTCTGTAAAGCGGCGTAGCTTCAGGAATTGGTTCTGTAATAAAAAACCATTTTTAGGTTGTCTGGTTGAGACAAGAGTGAGGGAGCATAAGGCCCCAAACTACATTTTGAGTAATTTCCCTCAGTGGAAATCGGCTACTCACTATGAATATGCAGACTTGGGCAGAATATGGGTGTTGTGGCATGAGGATACAGACTTAACGATTCTGAGAAAATCTGAGCAATGCATTACGTGTATTGTCAAAACTTCTAACTCCAGCAGTGAGTTTGTGATCTCCTTTGTCTATGCAAAAAATGATCAAGCTAGCAGGAAACTTCTCTGGTCGGACCTGATCGAGCTTGCGGGACAAAACCAAGTCATTGGAAAGCCTTGGATGGTGTTAGGAGACTTCAACCAAGTAATCAGTCCTACAGAGTCCTCTGCGCCGAGCACAAGATTAACTACGGGAATGACTGAATTTAGAGACTGCTTTGCAACAACTGACTTAGAGGATCTTACTTATAGGGGCTCTGATTTCACTTGGTGGAACAATCAACAGGACAACCCCTTGGCCAAGAAATTGGATAGAGCAGTCATCAATGAGAATTGGTTAAGAGAGTTTCCTAACTCTTATGCGGAATTTGAGACTCTGGGATGCTCCGATCATAGCCCCATCACTATCAGATTTGCAGCACCTGAGCAAAGGAGAATTCACCCGTTTCGCTTCTCCAATACCCTCCTTAAGCTCCCTAATTTTATTTCGGATGTGAAAAATCAATGGGATTCAGTATCAGTCAATGGTACTAATATGTACATTTGTTCCAAAAAGCTATTCTCACTAAAACCTCTTTGTCGCAGGTTACACAGGGAGAAGTTCTCTCAATTGGAAAAAAGAGTCGTCGAGGCAGAGAATGTGCTTCAGCAAGCTCAGCAGCGATTACTTGACAGTCCCACGGTCTCTAACGCCACAGACGAGAAGCTCGCGCATTCTTCCTGGATCGAATTAGCTACTGCAGAACATACCTTTCTGCTGCAAAAATCTAGAATTAATTGGCTCAAGGAGGGTGATGCTAGTACCCGTTTCTTCCATAGATATGTTGCTGCCAAGAGAGCAAGTGGTCACATTCATTACCTGTATAATGATCACGGACACAAAATTGAAGATCCCATTTTCTTTGAAAATTATTGTGTGGAGTTCTACTCGGATCTTCTTGGCACTCCTTCTTCGCCTCTCTCTGATCTTGACCGAGCTACGAGCGATGAAGTGTCTGCTTTCTCGTGTGATGAGGCAACTCGAGACAAGCTTATTGCACCTGTTACTCAAGCTGAAGTTCACTCAGCATTGATCAGTCTACCTAAGAACAAAGCGGCGGGTACCGATGGATTCAATGCCAAGTTCTTCAGAGCGATTTGGCCGATAATAGGGAAGGATCTAACTGCGGCAGTTCTGGAATTTTTCAGCTCTGGGAAACTTCTCAAGCAATGGAATGCAACGAACATTGTCCTGATTCCTAAGCGTTTGGGAGCTGATAAAATCTCAGAATATAGACCCATCTCCTGCTGCAATGTCACCTATAAGCTAATTTGCAAAATTCTAGCAAGCCGACTTCAAGTAATGCTCCCTGATATGATCTCGGCTTCTCAGTCCGCGTTTGTTAAAGGAAGATTGCTTGTTGAAAATGTGCTGCTAGCTAGTGAACTGGTGCAAGGGTTTAATCAGAAAAATGTGACGAGACGAGGGCTTCTCAAAGTTGACTTGCGCAAAGCTTTTGATTCAGTTAAGTGGGATTTCATCATCCACACACTGCGCGCGGCAAATATTCCAGAATATTCATCAATTGGATTAATCAGTGTATTTCTACCCCGTCTTTCTCGGTCTTAGTTAACGGTAAACCTTGTGGTTTCTTCAAAGGTAGAAGAGGATTGAGACAAGGGGAATCCCTTTCTCCATCGCTTTTTGTTATTGCTATGGAAATTTTTGCAGGTATTTTGAAGAAGAAATTCGAGAGTAGAAGGATTGGATATCATCCTAAGGCAATTAATCCAAGTATAACACACTTGGCCTTTGCTGATGATGTGATGGTGTTTTATGACGGCAAGGTGCAATCACTAAAGGGGATCATAGAGGCGTTGGACGAGTTCGAAAGGATTTCAGGGCTAGCTATGAATAAAGCTAAGTCCGCTTTGTATGTAGCAGGTTTGAACCCCTCGGAAGCTGAAAACTCAAGTAATTTTGGCTTCCAGGGTGGTTCATTTCCTTTTCGCTACTTGGGACTGCCTTTGCAACACAAAAAACTCACTATATCGGACTGTTCCCCACTCATAGATGCGGTCAAAAGCAAACTGGGTTCTTGGTCAATGAAACTTCTATCATTCGCTGGTAGAATTAAGTTGATCGATTCAGTGATTTATAGTCTAGTTAATTTATGGTCTTCTGCTTTTTTGCTCCCAAAAGGCTATCTTTTGCAGGTTCAATCACTCTGCACTCGCTACATTTGGTCCGGCGATATCAATAAGGTGGCAGGAGCAAAAATGTCTTGGTCAACGATGTGCAGACCACGGACTGAGGGAGGATTAGGATTGAGGAACTTTCACCTCTGGAACAAAACGCTACAGCTGAAGCTAGTGTGGCTGCTCTTCTCTAACAGTGGATCGTTGTGGGTCGCATGGACCAAGGAGCATAGGATGAAACGCACTACTTTCTGGACAGCTCAGCCAAAATCTTATGACTCATGGCTTTGGAGCACACTTCTATCTCTAAGAGACTATGCTAAACGTTTTATCTGGTGTTGTGTAGGTAATGGACAGCAGGGACGTTACTGGCTCGACAATTGGACAGGCAGAGGACCACTTATAGATAGCTTCGCAGACGGACCCATCCGAATGGGTATTCACATTGAAGCAACCATTGCTGAAGGATGCACTCGTACATCGTGGAGAAGGCCAACTATGCGAAATTCGAACCTAAACCTAAGCCATCTCACTGACATTCTTGATGATACTCCGACTCCTACATTTGGTGGCGACGAGGACACATTCTTCTGGGACGTGAATGCTAACAGCAAATCAATCTTCTCAGCTAGACTTACATGGGAGAATATAAGACCAGTTCATGAGCTGCTGCAATGGACGGAGGCGGTTTGGTTTCGGGGACACGTACCAAAGCACGCTTTCACCTTCTGGACAGCCACACAAGATCGTCTCCCCACTCGTGATAGGCTATCTCGTTGGGGGATGATCATCTCTCCCCTTTGTTGCTTATGTGAACTCCATGATGAAACTCGCGATCATTTATTTTTGCACTGCTCTTACTCTATGCAGGTCTGGAGAAAAATGCTTAGGCGACTAAGGCAGCCAGCTCTCCAATTTCACAACTGGGACATCTTCATCAGTTGGTTGCTGTCACGAATGCCTGCTCTCTCGCAAACGTTGAAAAGAATTGCAGCTCAATGCACAATACACTACCTGTGGCAAGAAAGGAACAAAAGAATGCATGGAGGGGATTCATCAACGCCTTTATCTCTCTATGCACTGTTAGACAGGAACGTCAAAGATATATTGCTAGGAAAAAAGGATCAAACCAAGTTTTCACTCATTCTGCAAGAGTGGTTTAAAACTCATTTCTAGGACATAGTTCTATCCCCTGTTTTCACAAGTCTCCTCTGTTCTGAGGCTCTCTCAAATTAGCTTTCATCCTTCAAGAAGTTAGCTTCTTATGTTGCTCTATCGGATTCTCTTTGTAATCAAACTGTTTTGATGAATATATTTGCCTTTTTATCAAAAAAACTGCTCTCTCTTGACAAGTCTCTACGTGCTTCTCCATCTGCTGCTACTACACAAGGCTCTTTCTTAGAAACCTGGTTCAGGTACATTAATCAGTATCAATGATGTAGAGGTTCATCTACAGTTCCTCCTCCTTTGATATTTAGTGAACCCTTTTCAGAGTTCTTCACGTTCCTTCATGATAGCTTTATGTTATCCTTGCCTACTTAGATATGGCTTTTCCCTTTCATGTATCCAAATTGTATTTCACTGTTGGAAATGGAATAAAAGCGTATTAAAAAAAAAATCATGCAACTTTAATCCATACATATACTGAAACAAATCTAGAACTCAAGAGTTTAAAGATTTACATTCTGATTTTATAGCGGATTACGAATAATATATGGTAAATTTCTAGCAAATGGATGTTAAATTAGTATTGAAGAGATTGGTTTTCTGACTTTTTAGACTGGCGCGACGTGTTTATGAAAGATATAAATATATTTATAAAAAATTAATTAAAACTCAAATGTAAAAAGGTATTGGACCTTAATTACTATCAAACTTCATAAAGTAGGAAGTCAATTCGGCTCAATATAATCGAATATATGTACTTTAATGAAAACCGATGAGTCAGCCATGAATCCAAATAGTAAAAATTTAGTTTAATATTTTTTCTAATTGAATCTAGTAAATTTTGAGGGTAAATCTGATTGAAGTCATAACAATACAAGTGAAGTTACACTAAATTAGTGAAGTTAGACAGAAAATTATGAAGTATAGAATTTTGGGTAAATTTTGTGTCATAAGAACAGTCAATAATGATTTTTGCCGGGAAGAGCGCGCGAGTTTGAGTTTCAATGGGTAAAACGGTCATTTCGATTAATATATAAAAGTTTCTCTTTTTATTTGTGAACCGGAGAAGCGCGTAAAAGTAGAAGAGATGCGTCGATCGGCGAGCGCTTCCATTGTTTCCGACCAACTATCATCGAATACTCCGTCTTCATCACCGTCACCGTCTAGAATTAAGAGTTCTTCAGATTCGGAGGATGTGCAGCTTCTTTTGCCGAGGTACGATCCAAACTCTCACCCTGGGAAGAAGGATAAATCGCGTCTAAGATTCGCCGAGAATGTTATCCATTTCATTCCTCTCCTTCTCATCCTCTGCGCCTTAATACTCTGGTTGTTTACGGATCCAGGTAAACATTCTTTCGATTCCTCCAAGGTTATTCTCTGTTTGTTTTCCCTAAAAGCTTTGATTGATCGCTGAATTTGTGTGTATGGGTTTGATGTGTTCGTAGTAGCAATGTTCAAACAGTGACGATTGACATGTGAGTTAGCTATGGAAAGGTGGAAAGCAGATTTCTTCTAGAGACGATTTTGTATTATTCTTTTACAGCGATTATGTTTACTTTGAGATTGTTCATAGAAAAGGATCTATTTTGCTATGCTTATACATCGTTCAAGCCACTTATCCAATGGAACATATGCTTTCTAGATCTCACTACACAAAAAGATCAATGCCTAGTTCAGGTTTTTGAATCATACAAAGGCTCACACTCAAAGTTTGTGTGTTCCAGCATTGGTCCAAGTCTCACTAACTTTGGTATGATAACATTGTCTCTAACGAAACACACAAGAGGATTGTCCCACTGCAGAAGTGCTCCAACTAGATTTGCACGTACGGTCAACGGGAATGCTCTAGACCACCTCTCACTCCCGTATGATTCCATTGCTCCTTCTATTGATTCGGTCCCTCCATTGATTGCACCTGCTAGTTTATTCGCCAGAACAACCGAATCTTCCAAGGCACAACAAGCACCTTGCCCAAGATTTGGAGTCATTGGATGCCAAGCATCTCCAACAAGAACCACTCGGCCTTTTGATGCTGGAGGAGCAATGCCTGGCCATAGCCACCGGTCTACTAGAGGAGTTCTGCTGATTGTTTCATCGGGTGTTAGATCTATGAGATTTTGCAGATCTTCAGGCCATGTACTAACCAGTTCTTTGGCTTGTTTTTTAAGGATAGCTGGATCAGTAATTTTAGGCCCTGCATATCTCAAGATCTACAATTTATGAATTGGTATAATAAATTGGCTTTGAGCAATGTATGATGAGTGCTGAAACCTACCAAGAGAAGGGCTGTTGAAACAGATGAACCAGTACACTTTAGTTGCAGAGACAGGTACATATCCAGCTCTAAGCCCTCTACCATATATGTAGTTCACCTTTTTCTGAAATGGTTGTCCATTTGGATAATACCCGAGGCCACGGAAAGCGCAATGACCAGCATATTTCGGTTCACTAAACCCCATCCAATTCGCAACTTTAGACCGGATACCATCACAACCAATAACAATCTGTCAAAAGGCATATATCATCAACTCAACCAATCACATATCTTCTGATCATAACTTGGTGCATCATGATGTCTAATAAGCAAACGATGCTTTAAGAAAAGGTCAAGTATCCATGAACTACAATACCTTTGCAAGCAATTGGCTTCCGTCGTCAAGTTCCAAGAGAGTGTCACCGTTTGCATTGCTTTGAATTGTCTTTAGCTTTGAGGAGAACCGGATAGTTTCTGGAGGCAGCTGGTTAGCAAGTGTTTCCAAGAGAACTCGCCTCTCCACGGCCCGAACTTCTTGACTAATATAAGAAAGACATGCTTTGGTTACACACATGAATCGAACCAAATTGCTCTTTAACCACCTTCATTGGCAAATTGCGAAGTATTTACCTCTGATCTTCGTCTTTGAATTTGAATGAACGAAGCTCTCTTCCATCTTCCTTCTTCACCACAATCCTGCTCAGCTGATCATACCAACATACTCAGATAAAAACCAAGAAAAAGTCACACTTTTTGGATCATTAGCTTCTAACACTGTGACAAGTGTCTGATCACATTATGTATTAGATTACATCATTATGTGCAGAAAGAAACTGTACCCTTCGATTTCGAGGAACTGAGTTCGGAGTTGAGGTCCGACAGAGATTGCATCGAGAACACGCCACCCGTTCTTGAATAGCGTCAGTGATGTTCCTCCGGTCCGAAGAGACTCTGCCTGCTCCAGCACCACCGACTGAATTCCGACCCTAAACCACCAACCAAAATCTCCGGTTCAGTGGTTCTTGAGTTTCAAGTATATTCAGAGAACCAGTTTTGTTTTCCTATACTTACCGGTGAAGAGAAACAGCGGTGGCGAGTCCGCCAATCCCGGCGCCAACAATCACTACTTTCTCCTGTTTTTCACCACCGCCTGTTTGGGCTCTGGTCACTGCTAAGCAAACCGGATTTGATCCCGTCCTTCTGTTGCTTCTGGCTAATGATTGGAAAGGATAGATCGGAAGCAGAAGAGACATAGCCATTGGCGTTCGTGTGTCAATATTTTTCAGGGGAGGAACAAGTAAAAAAGTTTATTCAATCAGTTTTCAGCCATAGAATAATGGAGATTTTAAGAAAATGTTCTAAAAGTCGAAAAGAGTGGGCGTGATGTATTCAACAAAATAAGGCAGACGAAATTCATGACTCATAACGTCGGAATGGCATATTGGTGGAGTCCACGGTCATTATGTGTGCATAGTAATTTCATCTTTTCACTACATAAAAAGACGTTAGAATTCATTTGTAATCTTCACAACTTCAATACAAACTTCAGAGAAAACATATATATAAGAGAAAAACTCTCTAGTCTTTATTTCGTTTTTCGAGAATCCAAGGCTTCCGATCCGTTCCATAATCCCGACTTGCGGTAACCTTTTAATTTCATTCTCACAACACGTTATCAGCACGATAACTCTACATACATTATACTATTATGCTGATTAAAATAATATAATTACTATTATTTATATTATTATAATAATATAATTACTTATGCACCATAATTTATATATTGTTTACCCGGACGGCTTAAGCCGCCTTATATATTATTAATCCGGACGGCTAAAGCTAAAGCCGCCTTATATATTAACCCGGACGGCTAACGCCGCCTTATATATTATTAATCCGGACGACTAAAGCCGCCTTATAATTTATTAATCCAGACGGCTAAAGCCGCCTTATATGTTATTAATCCGGACGGCTAAAGCCGCCTTATATGTTATTTACTTATTCGACACTGTCGTTNTATTCGACACTGTCGTTTTATAAATTATTTTCTATCTTAAATT
>OVAU01002722.1:0-12036 GCA_900406315.1 Biscutella laevigata subsp. laevigata
TTCAAAATAAAGAAATAAAGACTTGGTCTAATTTGGTTCCGCAAAAGTTACACCGGTCAGTTGACCGTTGCAGTACACCGGTCAGTTGACCGTTGCAGTACACCGTTGTGTTGCTCCTGGTCTGGCTCGGAGGCTCACACCGGTGTGTTGGCCGGTGTGGTACACCGGTGTGTAGCTCTTGGTCTGGCTCGGNNCTTGGTCTGGCTCGGAGACTCACACCGGTGTAAAGACCGGTGTTGTTGACTGTTGTGCTGCTCCGGGACTTAGCCAATTTTCCTGTTTTTCTGCATATTTTGCTCCTTCTGCTCCTTTTTGCTCAGTTATTCGATCTGGTCCTTCTCTCACCTGAAATGGTCAATGATATGCAATATGCAACCTATAGGACTCTAAAATGATCAATAAACTAATGCAAAACGAATGAAAACTGGATGATAAAACCGTATAAATTCACACGCATCAATCAGCCAAAAAAGATATAACTGTGAAGAGGAATAAACTCGAGAGGTCATCAACTGAAGAAGGCGCCCCCAAATAGTGGTGTAGTCCTAGTTCATAGATGTTCGAACCACTAGGTTCCAGACCTGAGAGGAGAACCGACAATGGAATAATAAATGTTCTCTAGTCTATGACATATCACAACTAAATGTGCAGGCTGAAGAACCCCCTACCAGAACAGAAACACGAGCATCAATCGAGAATTTATCGCTACCCAGATGATGGAAGAGAATTTGGGAACTGATATGGAGAACTGAAGAGAGTATAAATTACACTCATCTAGCCTATTCAATTTTTGTAGTTGTTTTTACAAGTTTATAGGTTTTGGAGAAAAATAGTGATCCGTAAACGCGCTAAAACACGACCACGGTACAAGCTTGAACTTAATTCAAATCTTGAGACGTCTAATTTACACAAATGTTTGCCTCATGGCATTTGAAGCATCCCCCAAAGAGATATCCCGATTCTTGAAAGTGTTGTCGTAGGAGCCGATCCGTTGCCGGTGGTGATTGAATTGTTTGAGCCACCTCCGAACAAGAACATGATGCAAGCCCATTATGGACGTGAAGCGCTTTGAGTTAGATTTCTAAGGCAAGTGATAACACATCATTACAAGTTGTATAGCCCAAGGGAACACTACTAGTCTGTAAGCTTGTCATCTCATCACTTAAACCACATATACTCAAGATTTCGCCCAACAAATGGGAGAGATGTTCTGGATCTTCGAGAAGACTCTCTCACAAAGAAAAATAGAAAAGATCAAGCCTTGATATGCACTCCACAACATTCAATGGAAGCAATATTCTACGATCACAAATATGGAAATTCTTCCATTTCACTTTAGGCGATTTTCCATTCTTCCTAAAGGGAACCCTAACTCGCCTCCAACCTTCCTAAAATCAATTTATACCTCTTATTTTTGTCCTTCGTAACTAGACTTCATTAAAGAATACTCTCTTAGATCATTAGACTTAGGTTAAGGTTCTTGAGTAGAGACAAAAAGGTCGAACCTCTTGTCTTAGTTTGCTCGAGTTCTTTAAACTCTACAGAAGTGTTTCTCTGTTTTTACCAAGCATAAATCATCTTCTTTCCACTTCGTGGTTCTGTTTACTTACTGTGATCCTCGTGATTGTTCAAGCCTTTGTTTCTCTTTGTCTCATGGTTTATTTCCAACAGTTACTTACTTTGCTTGCTATTGCTTCTTGTCTTGCTTCTGTTTATGTAAAAACCCTCAAGTTTTTAGGGTTTAAACTCGTTCCTTAGGTTTTGTCTATGAGTTAATATATAATGTCTTAGCCGTTTTGAACCGTCTTTTATATTCATTTTACATTAGTTTAGGATTCCATTTAGGTTGCATTTGTACATATTTCTTGTTTCAGGTGTTGAAGGACTTAAGCGAGAAACGAGATCAAACCCGGATCAAAGGAGCTAAGATAGCCCATATCAATCACAAGTGTCAGACCCAAGTAATCGATTCAAGGGAAACACTCGGACAGGACCATGGCAGCCGTAAGTGGCGATCCCTGAGAGCTGATACGAGCCTGAAGCCTCGACCAAGGCATAAATCGGTTAGGAGCATCGATCATGACCGATGCAAGAAGGAAGCAAAGCTAAATGAGCATATCGACCTTATATATCGGTCAAGACTTACCGATGCAACCCTGAAACGCATCGACCAAATGGCATCAACCAGGCCTGACCAATCCAGTTCAAGAAACATCAACATTTTTAGAGTTGACCAAGCCAAATTTGTTTTAAGTTTTTAGATCTTATAAATAATTTTTAGACCTAAAAGCTTCATAAGTTTTGTTCTACTTTGGTTCTTGAGACTACCTTTTTGTCATTTTAGTGTAAACCTTGGATCTTAACCTTATATCTCATATTTGTTCTTATCTTCTTTTTCTTAAGTTCTTATTTGCTTGTTAGATCATGCTTAGGCATAAATGCATCATGGGATTGTGTGTCTTTAATATATTAGAAAGTATTCCTTCTAGGTTAATGTGTTAGGTGGATTTAGGTGATTAAGAAATAGTTGTGATGTTTAAGACTTAAGATGTTTATTATCTTCTTCAAATTGGAGATCTTAATCCTAGATTATGTTTGGTTACTCTAATCTAGATCTTCAGAAAATTGTAGCCCGAGAGGTGTTCGACAAAATTCCCGAATCGATTTTTTATGTTGTTAAGTTTTGCTAGCGAAGAGATTGTGTAATGAATGCTTAATGGTTGCATGGAATAAAACTTTACGCTTCTTGATTATGTAATTTTTCAAGAGATTCTATCGATTGCATGATTAGGATAGGGGTTTCTATCACAAGAGTGGATGGATCTATTTTCGGAATTCCTAGACCTAAGATTAGCATTGTATGATTGAATTGAGCATCATTATCCTGAACTTAATCATCTAAATCAACTGTCTGGTCCATTCGCTTAGACTTTATTATAGTTTTAAATCATATCACTCTTGTTGGCTTTTTATATGCTATAGTTGACTTTTTAGTTTATCGTTTAAGTTCATCGTTTAGGATTGTTTAGTGACAAAAAACAACTCCCTATCGACTTGGACTTTGGGATTCTCTATAGGGTTTATTAATTAATCAATCCCGATTTGGTTCAACACGATACCTCCACACTAGACTTTTAGACCATAAGAGTTTAGTTATCATGAGTAAACCGAATTAGTCAAGTCAAATTTCTCTTCAGTTAACTTGTACTCATGGCCTATCAAGTTCGATCCTTGCCCTTGTTGTAAGAACTTCTCTTTGTTTAGTAACCCTACCGCACATGGCTATCTCAATAGTATTCATGTGTGAGTGGTAGGTAGTTGGGTTGAGGGAGCTTCCTTCAAGGTAACCGTGATCTAGACATGAGTAGATTCGGTCCATTAGAGTGTTGCCTAAGAGTCTACTCGCAACCGGCATGTAATGTTTAGCTAGGCTTGATCATCTAGCGAATAATCCTAGGGATATATCATAGGACAAAATCCCATGAGACACCCATACCATTTGTTGAGAGAGAAACCGAGAGAAACTTTGCATAGGGACAAATCCCATGATTAGACTTCCTTAAGGGTCTCTTGGTTGTGAGCAAATCAACTTAGTCCCGTAATAATGCTAGCCTGGCCACCAAGGGAATGAATCTGATCACCCATGGTTATTTGGGTCGTGTGGCTATGCGACTTAATGCACCAGGAGAGTGAGGTAGGACCATGCAACCATTGTCGAACTCAAGGTGATACACTAATGTCAGTCTTAGAACCGAACTAACTAGATCATGGGATCCAAGAATGAGATCTCTCAAAGATCTAACGTTTAGATTTATAAAATTTCCTTAATTGAATTTCTATTGTTTTCTTTTCTTGCATTTGTTTCCAATTTCTTTATTTCTTTATTTACTTATTTTCTTACCTACTTAGTTTTAGATTCAAAACCCTAAAATCCTAATCATCTTAGCTTTAGACACGTATAGACCTAAAGTACTGAACTTCTTTATGGATTCGATCCATAAGTACTCAACTGACATAGTTGTGCACTTGCAGTCAGTGTGGTGACGAGGAAAATATTATCTAAAACCTCTAACTAATTTGATAGCAAAATAAACCACATAAAGAACCAAAGCCCACAAACCGTAGAAATTGACTATCTATGTCCACAGACAGATGCCCAAACGTGAGAAGAGGCGGATCTAGATCTAAATATGTTCGACCTAGATCGCCAAAGCGATGATCCTCGACTCGTGAAAAAAGTCTGCACCGAAACTGAGTGATCAAAGTCTTAATGACAAGAAAATCAGTTGATTTGTGCAACCTACTGATGAGAGTATACTTTGCTCTCATCTAACCTATATTACTGATGATTTTGGTGTGATTATTGAATTGATATTGGATTTCTTTAGTTGTTTTCTTAAGATTTTAGGTTTTGAAGCAAAAGGAGAGCATTGGGTGGAAAACCGCTTAAATCGCCTAAACCGAACTCAGAATGGAAAAATTCAAAAGTTCCTAACTAGACACGACCACGAATCAAGAATGAGCTTAAAGAAAATCTAGAGACATCTAGTTTCCACAGAAATTTTCCTCATGCCATTTGGAGTTCTCTGCTAAGAGTTATCTCATTTCTTGCAAAAGTGCTCGAAAGAACCTATCGTTAGCCGGTGAAGATGGATTTATTGAAGCACCTTCCGGACAAGAACGTGGTACAAGCCCATTATGGGCAGAAATATAATTGAATCAGCTCTCCAATGCCACCTAGAATGCATCATTTGGAGCTCACAAGCCCACAGTGTCCTTGTTAGGCCGCAACCCTGTCTTCGCAGCACCAAAGCGGATGCTAAGGCCTGTTCGGCCCATCAAATGTGCGGCCCTGACAACACCAACTCTCATTCCTTCTATAAGAACCTCTGATGAAGATAAATGGAAAAGATCAAGCCTTGGCGTGCACTCCTTGGCATTGAATGGATGCAATATTCTCCGAGTAAGAAAAAGGAAAGTCTCGGGCGATATTGCCACTTTGCAAAAAGGCAACCCTAGCTCGCCTCCTCCACCTCCTTACTCTATAAATACCTTGTATTTTAGCTCTTAGAGAGAGCTTGGTTTTTTCTTAGATCATTAGGTTTACTTTAGGGTTCTTGAGTGGAGACAATAGAGGTCGAACCTCTTGTCTTAGTGTGCTCGAGTTCTTTAAACTCTACCGACTTGTTTCTACTCTATTTCCAAGCTTAATAAAACGTTTCTTTTATTCTTCTACTGCTTCTCTACTGTTCTGTTACTGCTTTGCTATTTCTTGTGATCCTTGTGTGTGCTCAAGCCTTTGTTTCTCTGATTCAAGGCTTAAAAACCGCAAGTTACTTTGTTCCGTTGCTTTGCTCGCTTGTTCTTGCTTTGTTTCGGATTTCTTAGCTAAAACCTCAAGTTCCTTAGGGTTTAGATCTGTTCTTAGGTTCTAGATCCGTGAGTGACCAAAGAAGTTAAGTCAAGCTTCTCTTCGGTGCTACCTTGTACTCACGGCTAACCTAGTTCGAATTCTAGCTCTTACTTGTTGTAATTGTTTTCTTGCTTGTTTATTTATCCTGCAACACATGTCTACCTCAATAGTATTCATGTGTGAGTAGTAGGTAGTTGGATCTAGGGAGTTTCCTTCAAGGAAACCCTGATATAGAAATGATAAAGGTTCGGATTCAAAAGTGTGTTGCATAAGAGTCTTCTCTCAACCTGCGTGTAGTGCTTGGCTAGGCGTGATTATCTAGCCAATGATCCAAGGGATCTCATAGGGGCAAAATCTCTTGAGAAACCGGACCATTTGTTGAGAGAGCAACCGAGAAGAACTTTGTATAGGGGCAAAATCTCATGCATAGACTTCCCTAAAGGATCTCTTGGTTGTGAGCATATCGACTCTGTCCCGGAATAATACTATCTTGGCCACCAAGGGAATGAATCTCATCGCCCTTGGTTATTTGGACCGTGTAGCTAAGGGTCCTAATGCACCACGACAATGGGGTAGAACCAAGTAAATCTTGTCGAGCTCTAGACGGTGCAATCATGTCACTCTTGAAACCAAACCAACTAGATCATGGGGATCTCCCAAAGACCTAACGTTTGTTTATTTGAATTCTCTTAATCTTATTTCGTTTTCCCTTCTTTGCTTGCTTAATCTTATTGCTTGTTTACTTTCTTGCTTAGTTACTCTCAAAACCAAACCCCATAATCAACTTAGATCTAATGAACGTTTAGACCTAAAGTACATTTTCTGTGGATTCGAACCCTAAGTACTCAACTGGCATAGCTGTGCACTTGCATCATGTGTAGTGAAGAGGAAAAAGAGATTAAAACCTCTAATCAATTTAGGACGGAGAGATCTGATCCCATCAAGTTTTTGGCGTCGTTGCCGGGGAAGCTAGTCTTTAGGAATTCTAGACCTAGATCTATTGTCTAAGTTTTTGTTTTTGCAAGTTCTCTACTCACTCATTTTAAGTACTTTTTGCAGTTTATGATACGAAGGAGTCAAAGATTAAAGAATCTTGTGATCCTAGACTACCAAGAACTCTCACGGCTTCAAAGAAAGACGAACCAAAAGAAATGCCAAGCTAGGATGAACACCAATCTAACCATAGACCAACCACCTACTCAAGGCGGAGAACCAACTCAAGAGAGGCCAAGAACGAGCCAAGGCTCGTTGACTGATGAAGAAAACGCTCAAAACGCAAGGTGGCCGCAACATCGCATTTCTGACCGTAACGAAGATCTCCCCGATCACGCCGGACGAAGCCAAGACCAGTCCGAGTCCCAGGACCCATGTCATGACCCATGTCATGACCTCATCCACCTAGGAGAAAGCCAGCCTCACTCAAATGCGCTTCAAACGGCTCAGGACGCGTTAATACGCTCACAAAATGAAGGACAGATCGATCGGATCGATGGAACTCGCATCACGGCCGTATCGCGTCAACATACGACCGATGATCGACAGCACGCGTATCCACCCGTGCCCGAAGACCACAACACATGTACCCACGATGGAGACGCCCGTACCCACAATGGAGACGCCCGTACCCACGATGGAGATGCCCGTACCCACGCATCACAAGTTAGTCGCGACCGCGACTTAGCTCCATCTGTAGGCTTACGTCTCGATCCATCGAGACGCATCGATGGTTCACAGCCGGCCGAACTATTCAACCCGACTGCACCAACCGACCGCGACCTTGCATCTCTCGTTCACTCACGTCTCGATCACTCACGTTCGGCTGATCACCACGTCTCGACAGCTCCTGTCACCCACGACTGCGACACTCACCCGGCTGCACTTACGGACACGTATCGATACTACGACCCAAGTCCAAGCTCTTGGACCACCGCCGCTCGATCAACTAATCTCACCGCACCTGACCGTCAAGTTATGCATCGAGACTAGGCACCGAGGAACCATGACCCGATGCACTCATCTGGCTGACTAATTCACCTCGATGATCCGATAGCCGAACGTCCACCACCCAATCGCACCGCCGACCTGACACAACATCTCGATCATCCGATAGCCGCTCTTCACCACCCGACAATAATCGATCGGACGCATCATCTCGATGATCCGATAAACCAACCTAGGCGACATATCCCTACGATGGATCAACCAAGGCGACCTATGTACCAACCTCTTCCGAATGCTCGAACTGACCGACCAAGACACGTCGTGGATCATCCGGAACGACTCGACGACCACCTAGCCAATCGACTGCGACCTGAACTCTACGATCCGATACACGCCGATCACCATGACCCGATGGAAGATTTCAACTTCGTTAGGCGGCCTAGACCTATTCCAGACGTGCCACGACCTAGAGAAGAACCAAGATTTGACAAGTTCACTACCTTAGGCGAATTCAACGCCCGTGATGCACTTTTCACGAACAAGTCAGCCATAGTTCCTCCAACTATCCATAGGCAAGTGATACATGCGTGCCTAAGCTAGAGGAGAAGGATAACCAAGAGCTTGAGGTTCCCACTAGACCAGTGACTCGTTCTCAATTAAAGAAGTTGTCCAACACCAAAAGGAGGATCCTTGAAGAGCTAGAGACTCACAACCACTACTCGGAGATGAAGGAAGACCGGATTCGGCACCACTTCCTCATCACCTCTCTGAGTGACTAAGTTGGTCATTGAGGTCTAAAGGGGTACTCTTCCTCCCAACGAGGTTTTTCCCACGAGGTTTACTCATTAGAGGTTTGACGAGGCCCATTGCACTAGACCTCATCTAAAGACCGCACCAAGGACGCTCATTCAAACCATCTAGCCGTTGGAGAGAAGGCGCATCTTTGGTCTTATCCATTTAAGTTCTTGTTTTGTCTCTTTTACCCTTTTAGGGTTTTGTTATGTTGTTTCTTTAAGACTATTTAAAGGTTGTAGCCATTTGGCAAAGAACTTAACTTTCAATCAAATTTAAAACCTGTACTAGAAATCGTTTTCTCTTGGAAGTTCATCTAAAGGTGTGTCATATCCCTTAGGGTTTCAGTGTGTAATATCTAAAACTAAATCTCTTTCTTCTCTCAATCTCATTCTGGCTCACAAGTTCTTCGTTTCAAGATTTCATCATTTCAACCATCCGACAATAACAACCGGCAACTCATCAAGACCTCAATCCGTTCCATTAGCCTAAGCTCGAGCTTTTCAAGATCTGCTTCGACTGATCCTCATCATTTCCATAAAGATCAAGGCTTGCAAAGGATCAGAACACATGGAGACATTTAGGTCGGAGGAATTCTCCGAGTTTCTCGTTGTACGACCGCATGACGTAGCCACGACCATACACGGTGGCCTCATTCCAACTTCGCCGACGGTTTCACCTCCTTTTCAACATCTCTCTCGACTACATCTCCTCATTTGCCTTGAAAACCAAGCCTACCAAGTTTCAGAATCATCCAACCTCTTTAGGTTGTGAGAATAGGATTCACTTGCCTTTGTACGGCCGGCGTAGTCGTACACAATCGTACTCGACGACTTCATTTCAACTTCATCAGCCTAAACTCTCCTTTCCATGAATCTCTTTCGACTATCTTTCTAATTTTCCTCTGATTTGAAGATCTAACAAGTTTCGTTGCTTTTGCCCATAGGTTTTGTCGGAAGCCACCTCTTGGCCACCCCTCCGGCCGACCAAAGGCGACTAGAGTTGTCAAGTGTTCGATTGTTCAACTGGGCATGTATCAGCAAGACTACGAGATCAAGCCTCAGATCATCACTTTGGTCAAGCAAAACCAATTCCACGGTCTACCTCAAGAGCACCCAATGGACCACATAGAGACGTTCGAGGAAATCTGTTCGACGACTCGATCCAATGGAGTACCAACCGACTTTCTCAAACTAAGGCTCTTTGCTTTCTCTCTAGATGATAAGGCACATAGATGGCTCAAGTAACTACCACCTAACTCGCTCACTACATGGGTCGAGGTAAGACCCGCCTTCCTTGAACTTCTATACAAATGCTAGATCTAAACTGCTTAGGAACAAGATCATGGGTTTTCACCAATGATCGGTAGAGCCATTCTTTGAGTCTTGAGAGCGATTCAAAGAGTACATAAGAGATTGCCAACAACACGGCTTTGCTCACGCCAATCTGCTCAACACCTTCTATTGAGGCATAGACCACCAATACCGACTGTCCTTAGACACGACTAGCAATGGTAACTTCATGACCAAGTCAATTGAAGATCTCTACGCTCTGATAGAGAACCTCGCGGCCAGCAACAACAACCACACTCCGGAGTATGACCGAAGCACAAGAGGAACCAACTCTCATGCCAAATCCAAGAAGATTCAAGAACTCAATGCCCAGATTGATCAACTACAAAGCCAGCTCTCTAGAGGACCAAAGTTGGTGCAATTTTGTGATGAAGTAGAAGAGATCCCAAGGAGAGACAACTACACAGACGATGCACCAACCTACCCATGACAAAGGAAAGCCGAGGATCAATGAAGAGGACTTACATGCCTTCAAATGCAAGGTGAGGGACATACATCCCAGAACAACATTCGAAGAAGCGTGGAACCGGCACAACATACGGGAGCACTTCCTAAGGTCTGCAGAGACGAGAGAGGAGATCCAAAGCCTCTATGACGAAGCAATGAGAACACCCTACCACCGGCCAAAGGAGCTTCCACAACATCCAGACCTCGGGCAGTTCTTTGTGGAGGTGAACATCAACAGATGAAAAATCAAAGACGCCTTGTGCGACACGGGATCATGCTTGAACGTAATGACAAACGAAACATGCGAGAGATTAGGCCTTGAGATGACCGACCCTAAGCTGATGAGAGTGACCTTGGCCGATGCCTCATCCAAGAAGCCATGCGGTTTTGTACCTAACGTTCAGATCATAATCTACAACTGCGTCCTACCATCCGACTTCTACGTCATGGACGCTCCGAGAGGCGTCCATCAGTCCATAATCCTTGGTCGAACGTTCGTGAGTTCGGCCGGAGCAGATATAGACTTCAAAAAAGGGTACTTGACTCTTAGGAATGTTGAGGGAGGCGTCCTCTACAGACCAATCAAGCCATTTTACGAGTGGTATAGAGTTAACAATATTGAAGAAGGAGAGGTTGATGACTATGTTCAAGAAAGCGACCCGGAGGAAGACCCCGATTACCAGCCTGATGATCATCACGATCATGATCATGCGCCGGACTACCACGAGCTCTTGATGGAACAAGACGAGCTGGAAGAACCACCCGACGATCCGACGAACGAAGGCGTCGACAATGATCTAGTGGATGGGATGGCCAAAACACTTGACACTATCTTGGACAAACAATATGAGAGCGTGTTAAACCATCAATCCCACCGAGACAACATCCTAAACCTTGACGCACAAGTCAAAGCCAACCATGCTTAATTGCTCTGGAAATTGGAAATCAAAGACGGATGGAACCAATATGCCATGGAGAAGATCAAGAACTTTGAACTTCAAAACGCGTTCAACATGAAGATCATAGAAAGGCTTCAGGACACGATCATCAAGCTAGCTAAAGGCTACAAACCGCCTTGAACCAACCAAGCCAAGTTAAGTGACTTTAAACAAGCGCTGAGTGGGAGGCAACCCACTACGTACTTTTTCCTATTATTCTATCTATGCATTTAGTTTTTGTTTTTCATCCTTTCACATGCTTCTATTACACAAGAGACTGTGTAATTTAAGTGTGGGGAAAGATCCTATCCATTTAACGACGTTTGTTCGTTTTGTTTTAGTTTTTTCCAAAAAATTTCAAAATTTTAGGATTCCTTTTAAAGTCAAGAAAACCTAAGATCACATGGACCACAAGCACGCCTGCTCTCTAAGGACATGAAGCGGCTTAGCACGAGCAAACTGAGGGACGCACACACGATCAACACGTCTTGGGTAACCCTTTCCATTTGAATTGTCTCGGCACTTGATAATTGACTCTACATTTCAGGACGTGAAAATACTCTAAAAACTCTTGCTCATAGACTTGGTCTACCCCTCAAGTAGGCGACCTAAGGGCATGGCAATAACCAGAGTACGATCCCCTTCTCCCTTCAAGACGTGAAAGAGTCGATGGTTGGCTTGAAAAAATATCTAACCCAAGAAGAATTGTAGGAATGGCCAACCATCAAGAAAAAGAAAAAAAAAGAAAAAAAAGAAAAAAAACAGAAAACCAAAAGAAAAAGAGAGAAAAAGAAAAAAAGAAAAAAATAGGCTTACCAAACTGAAGAAAAAGAAACCCTAAGGGGTTGAAATCGGTTTAAGGAAGTGAGAAAAGAGAGAGGATAGAGATCAGACGTTCAGAACAGCCCAAGGGAGACCTAGGAGAGTAAAAAGCAAAGGCCTTTGATCGATCTTCTATGGGTAAAGACCAAACCTTATTCTTAATCTAATTAAATGAGTCAATAGATTGTGTTTGAGCTTTCACTTGTGTTAGGCGCCCATTATGCTAGGTCTGTGGGTTGTGGAACAATATGTGCGTTAGTCTGAGTTGTCTTTNAAGTAATGAACTTAACTGTTCTTGAGCCTTACGACTTGCTTTCCTTAAGGACAAGTA
>OVAU01002723.1:0-12036 GCA_900406315.1 Biscutella laevigata subsp. laevigata
AACCCGCGCAACGTGCGGGTCTGCCCCTAGTATACTATATTGTAAAGGGAAACAAAAAAAATTCATTAGTACTAAAACATAGTAAACAAATTTCTCCATAGATTATATTTGACTTGTTGTTTTCAAAGAAGAACACATAAACTACAGGAAAACATGTCATTTTTTACGGAATTTTTGACGACTCATTTTTCTGTCAAAATATTTTGATAGATTTGACGATTTCCGACAAAAATAAATTTGTCAAAAATCCGTCAAGAATTTCTGATGGGTACCGACGAAAAAATCAGTTAAAAATCAGTCAAGGATTTTGACAGATTTTGTAACCGTTGGAAATATCCGTCAAAGTCAGTCAAAATTTTCTAATGGATTGTGACCGACAATTCTCCGTCAATAATTTTTGACGATTTTTTACAGATTTTGTAATCCTTAAAAAAACATTCAATAATCCGTCAAAATCCGTCACAGTTTTTTTGACGGATTTTATAATCCTTAAAAAACATTCACTAATCTGTCACAAATTTTTTTATGGTTTTTTACGGAAATTTACCCGTCAGTAATTTTGACGGATTTTGACGGATATTGGTACCGTCACAATCCGTCATAATCTATCAAATGAATTTGACAGATATTGACGGATTTGTGGTTATGAAGGTTAAATTTTCAATTGTTAATTAGAATTTTAAAGTATTGTTGTTGATATCTCATAAAATCTTTAACGTATAAAAACAACTACCCACAAACCCGTCAGTATCCATCATAATCCGCCAGAAATTTTATAATTTTGATCATACTAAAGATAAAAATCTATATTAAATGAATCGACCATAATTTTATATTGCAATAACATTTACAATTATATAACCTATATAACCTATAAAATAAATTCTTAATATACACTAGATTATATTGGTTATATAATTGTAAATGTAATTGCAATATAAAATTATGGTCGATTCATTTAATATAGATTTTTATCTTTAGTATGATCAAAAGTAATCGTATATAATGTTATATATTTATATATAATGGTTTTGTAACCGGAAATTATATTTCTTCGAATTTCAAACCCTAAATCCGTCAGTATCCGTCATAATCCGCCAGAAATTTTAGAATTCGTCTAAAATATTTGACGGATTTTGACGAAAGTTTCAGAATCTGGTACAATCCGTCAAAATTTTTGACGGAATTTAAAAAAAAAATAGTAATATATTAAAGTCATATTATCAATAACCAATATAATCAAAGTAGCCCAGTGGTAATAACACTTGTTTGGTTCTACCTGAACCAGGGTTTGAATCGCTTTTGATTCACAAGTGTAAGTTAATTATTTTGTTAGGTTTATGGCGGTGGTTCGGTTCTGGCGGTGATGACTTCAGTGTTTCCGACGACGTTGTCTCTGTCATAATCCATCAAAAAATACATCTGTCATATCCGTTAAAAATAAGTATGTCATCATTTCTGACGACTCTGAATCGTCATAATCCAGCAAAATTTATAACGGGTTCTTATATGTCATAATCCGTTAAAAAAATTTGTTGGAATTTGACGGACCAAATATTTTGACGACTCAAAATCGACAACCTAAATATGTTAATATCCGTAAAAAATTGTATTGTTTTTTGACGAGTTTTGACTGTCAAAAACACATTTTGCTTGTAGTGATAAATCTCAATGTTTATGTATATTTACATTAGACTCTATATGTGTATATTAGGTAGGTAGTCGTGGTTAACACCGAACCAACGTCACTAGATTACTAGTAGGGGCATTTTTAAAGTATACGTGTCAAAATGTTAGTGGCTAAGCTGTGTTCACACGTCCAATTTGTTGTCTTTTAGTGTAATTAATTAGTTTACAATACTGACTAATAATCGAATTAATCTTGTATAATTCCTTAATCGAATTAGGGGGTGGTTAAGAATGAATGCCAAAACATTAACTTTATTTAGTTTTGTTAAAATCTAATTTTTACCATGACATTTAAAAAAAAAATATTCTTAATTCTTAATCACAATGTAACTTCCTTTTTTTCTATATAATTAAAATAAATAAATTTGTATATATATATATATATGTTTAAACGAATAAATTAATTCGTCAAAAAAAACGAATAAATTAATACAAAAGTATAAAGACAAAAGAAGGGTTGAGTCCAACGTCTGTCTTTTTCTACTTACAGCTTTATTATATTTTAAAGTTTCTTCTTCATGGACCCTCTCTCTACACCTCACTTTTTGTTTCTTTTCATTATTTCCATTCACCAATAATCATGAAATTATAGAAAACATATAAGGGTCGGTGATGTAGGACTAGTTTGGCGAACATAAAACGTTTGTTTCTTTTTACCTTCATTTTACTTTTACAATTCTAAGTAGAATATATGTTGTTTTTATTGAATTGGCATTTTGTGAAATGGTATAATTTATGAAATTGAGAAAGAAGATGGAAACTAATTTGTTCTCTTCTGATTTTGTTGGTATAGAGTAAAAGCTAATAAGTGAAACCTAAATGTAGAATTGGACAAAATTATCAAATAGAATGGTAATTTATTGAATTTACATTAAATTTTATAAAAAATGAATGGATACAAAAGTTCAAAACCAAATTTCTTAAAGTGAACCGGACCGACACCAAATTCTAATTATCAGAATAGTTAACCAAAATTAATATATATATATATATATATAATTATAGTTATAGTAAAATATATTTAAATGTATTGTAATCTATGATATTAATTAGAATTAATTATTTATGTTTTTCATATTATTAGTTATGTAAAATCCAATCCAATCGAATCTAAAATCGAATTAATATAAAATTTATTTCAGAAATAATTTTTTTTAAAAAAAAAAATTAAAAGAAACCAAAAATCAAATAACCCAAACCGAACCGATATAGAATTTATTATCAAATAAAAAAACATTTTTTTTGAAAACCGATAACTTAAACCGAACTGAATAAACAATTGCTCACCCCTAATTAAATATATTGATTATGTAATTGAATTACTAAATCCAGATTTCTATAAATTAGTACATAAAGCGAAGGAGAAATATGAAACTTTGTTTCTTCCTTATTCTTCTTTTAAAAAACCTTTCACTTTGTTTCTATGTTTCTTCTTACTAGGAGAGAACCCGCTCTACGCGCGGGTCATTATTTTATAAATATTTAATTTAACTTTTAAATATTAAATAATTTAAAATTATCAAATATTTAGTTATAAATATTTTTTTATGTATTATTTTATCAAAAGTTATAAAAATAATTGATTCATTCAATTAATTAACAGAAATTGAGACTAGGTTTAAAAATGATAGAGGAAGTATTAGAGTAAAATGGTGAGGAAATAAAAGACTCATTTCTAAAATTGAGGAAAGGTTAAGAAAGACTAACAAATTGGCACCCTTGTTAATCAATATCTAGAGTCAATATTGATTAGAGCCAATCAACAAACAAATTTTCATCCAAACACCCTAAAGGGAAGACTAACTCTATAAGACTCCAAAAAGGATCAGGTAATGTTTATGTTAGTTGCTGAGAATTACGGGTCAAGATGGATATATCATTAAGAAGAATGATGTGTTTTTTTTATAATGCTTTCTCACAGATTAATAATTTTTTTTTAGTTTGCTCCTCACATTCTGTACGAATCTCTCAGATAATCTCTGACGTCTACCAAGAGAACTGAAAAAATATAGAATGAGTTACATTCATGAATCTTCGTATATATGTTGAGACCATTTCGGTTGACATATATATACAAACATGAACTTTAACAAACCTTTTAATGACACTCCATTCAAGACGAGTAAGTCTTGGAACGTGATCAAGCCCCCACATGATTCAGATAGTCAATGGAATCGGTCTTTGCAAACCAGGGATTGACAATTGCACTGTAGAACCATTTAAATATGCACATTTGAAGTAGCAATGGATATAACAGACAAGTTGAAATTTTCGCCTGTAAATGGAAAAAGCATATTAAAGACCTGATTTTGGATGTGTATAAGAAAAAATGAAGTTATAGACCCTCACCTTTTAATAATTATTGTCCTGAAAAACTTATGTAACCATAAGGCTTGTCATGAGTGGTTTGAAAAGATTTAGCTCTTCCTTGTAAACATCTTTTCACACTCATTTTACGCTTGTTTGGAGGTTTCTACGGCAAACAGACCCTGAAACTTGTGTAGTTGACACTACTGCATCCGGTCACAATTATATTTTTTTATCGCTCTTACAATTGAACTAAATGTTCTTTGAACTGTCTACCAAGGAGAAACTAAAAGATGAAGATCGATATTGTAAAACTTATGCATGATATTAATCTAAACCAAAAGCATCCATTCCCCAGTATTAATAATTGAATGGTTGGCGTTGACCAAAATAAAGAGAAAAAATGGGTGGCAATCAATACCTTGAGAGTACCCTACGTACTAAAATAAAACTTTAAAATCTTTATCTTTCTCATTTGTTGTGGTGTCTCGTCTCAATCTTCCACATTCCAAGTCATGGTCAAGGAAATGACTACTTTATATGACCTAAACAAGACAACGAGAGAATTACTAAGAAGTACACGAAGAAAGCAGATCAATATTTAGACGTATCCTCACCGTTGAACGAAGCAGATGCGGATCTATGACAATTTCTCTCTTTCGCATCTTAAACCATTAACGGCTTTCCCACATCACATAACATACAACATTGAATGAAAAAATATGCGTTATACCTTGCCAGAGTAAACGGTAGGCACTGCACTTCCTCAGAAATAGTTTTACCTGCAAGCGTAACCAAAGATCATGAGTATTGTAACTAATAACCAAAACATGACCTTATGTCATAATAGTACAACCAAAACATGACCTTATGTCATAATTGTAGAAATTACAATACCAAATTTATTCGTCGTCGCCCGAAGACCTAACAATCACCGGACTCGTTCCTTCCTACCCAACACAAAAGCACATGAAGTATAGTTAAAACAAAAATTGAAACGTTAGGGAAGCTGAGCTAGACGTGGAAGGTACGATGGTGATGTGCTTGCGGTTGAGACGTTGAGCGGCAATTGAAACGTTTTCGATTGTGTTTTGTCTTTCAAATATAATTATTTTCGGGGATGGAATGTTTCATTTAATTCTGTTATCAATTTTAATCAAGCAACCTATGATTTTTTTCCGAAATTTCAGCAATTGGATACATTATTTAGGATGTCGTTTCTAGTGCTTGAGAGAGAGCAATTCTGGAAAACTTGAAGGACTATTCTCGGTTATATTGAGTGAAATTTAAAAATTAAACTCATTTCATAATAAACTTCATAATGACTGGAGAATGAACCACGTGTCACTCAGACGAAGCTCAGCCTTTGACATTATATATTAAATTTTATAGTAAGATAGTTATTTCTCTACTATATATGATTTACTTTCTCATACTTAATTTATTCGGTTGAAAATTATAAAAATTCATATATATATGAAAAGAATATATGTTGATATATGTTCAAAATATTAATTATATATTTTCAGCTCTAAATATGCTTAACAAATGGAAATCTCCACTCGAATATGCCCTATTTTGTTCCAAGCAAACCCGCGTTCGCGTCCGCCTCCGCGTCCGAACAGTCCAATTTGGCCGCGAGTTGCATGAATAATCAAACATATATATTTTGTTTTGTAATGAATAATTGACAGAATTTTTATCTAAATTAGCGGCACAAAAGGCAAACGTCTTTTGAGAAAATTCTTAGGCTGATTTGTTCACTCACTCCTTGCCAATTCGTAAGTCAAAATTTGTGTTCTTCTTTGTCTTTTTTAAACATAGATTCGTCTTTGTATTTATAATTTTTCTTACAACATTCTGTTTAGTAATTATGATAGTCTTTTTGTCAGATTGTACAATTTTTATATTACTTGTTTAGTTTCAGTACTTTTAATCTGGATTTAAAAACTAGATCTCACTTGATTATTCTTGACAATTATTCAATACATCTACAATTTTATCTCGTAAATAAAACGGCGAAAAATAGAAGATACGCAGATCGACTCCTTTTTTATGAATTTAGGCATCATCTATTTATCCCACATATAATTAATTAACACGATTATAATGAAAATTTTGTGTTTTATTTTTATATGTCTATATCGATTTGTAATTTTTGGAATTTGATAGTATACATTGAGATCATGTTCATGTTTGAGTAGACTTTTAGTTAAAATTATTATGTCATGCTGTCACATTTTTTTTTTCTAACACATAGGAAACACAAAGCTGGCCCTGTTTTTGGTGTCACATTTTATAAAATATTGAGAAGTATCAATTTTTAGATGTCTTTTATATAATGGTTCAAATCCCAAATTTTATCTTTTTACACGATACTTTGTATGGTTAATTGGTTATACTTAATACTTAAGAAAATTAGTTTGGTTAAGAACCCAAATTTTTGAAGTATGATGTAGACTAATAGCGGATCTAGAAATTCTGTTTAGGGAGACCAAAATTAAAATTAATTATTCTAAGGGAATCAAAATAACAAAACGAACTAACTAAATTAATTAATTTTTCAAAAAAATATCTAAAATTTTCAAAACAATTTTTTTTATTGGGGCCATATAGAAATGAAGTGGAGTTATGGACGAATGCATAAATGTTTCACTTCTCGAATTATATCATGATGTATCTGTGTAGAATCCAGATGAGATATTCAATCTCCTTAATTATGCATCTAGTTAACATGTTCATTGAAATAAAAAATAAAAATCGAAAGCATTATCAAATATATGATTAGTTATATTAGAGTCTAAAGCATAGGGTTGACAAAAAAAGTCTAAATCATTGCTTTAAACTAATTGATATCTTTTATAACATTTAAATTAGTAATAAAATTTGAAAGCATAAAAGCGAAACATTTTTTTATGGTATTTTGAGATGAATACCAAGTAAAAACTTTATGTTTCTTTAATAGTTTTTTGCATTTGTTTTGTTGAGTTTTATACGAAAATAAAAAAAAATTCAAGAAAAAACGTTTTCATGACCAACAACTAAGTTTTTCTATTATGTTGTAGTTTTTTTTAATGTAGTTCTATAATCAAAATTCTTATTTTTACTGGAGTTTACATACTTATTAAGAGCCTATTAGGAATAGAGACACTTTTACAAAAGATATCAGTGTTTTAGACACTTTATGTTCAAGATGCTCTTTCTCTTCTTCATTCCTTCACAAATCTTGGACATTGGAGTAAGTATATGGAGGTTTTTGCACTTTGAATGGAGAGAGGAGTTGTGTTAATGACATTGAATAACATTTTTGTGGTGATTGACATTGGACAGTTTTTTAGTTGTGGTTGTGCTTTTACTCTCCCCTCATAATAAAAACTTTATTTTCTACTTTTTCATTAGAACTAGAGGTGATTGTATCGTTTTTTATATATAAAAGTCATTCAAAGAGTAACATGTATTATTATGATTAGAATTGTACCTNGAGATTACCCGCGCATGCGCGGGTTTATTTTTCAGTTTTGTAGTTTTCTAAATTTTTATATAATATTTTATATACTTTAATTTGTATACATATTTACATATTTATTTTTCTTTATGTAGTCGTGATTTTGTATGATTTTTGTATTAAAATATATTAATCTTATTTTATTATATTTTAGTTATTGTAAATCTTTCACCATATTAATACTGTGCAATTTTTTTTTATTCAAGTAATGTGCATAGTATTGGTTCAGTTAACTTCAATGATTCACACAACAGAGACTATAACCAAGGATTTGAAACTCATCTGACAATAACATATGAAATGGTTCTAAAAAGATAAATTTGAATTTTACCTCATAGTTAAAGTACATCTCACGGACGTAGTTGAATATAAGGTCTAGTAGACTGAATTTTGGGACGAATAAGAGAGATCCAAAAATCTAAAAAGGTTGATTTTTTAAGAGTAAATGAAGTAAAAAGGCTCGTTCAAAGACGCTTACATCATTATCTCGAACCTCAACGAAGAACAACATAGGTCCTGTTACGAGAGTTTTGGTTGAAGAGAAGCGAACTCAATCAACCATAAGGGATCAAATCTTGTGAGGTTCTTAGTGTACTTCTTACTGGTTTGCATGAGCTCGTTTATATAACACACTCGAGTTTAACACGGAATAAAACCGAAGTTGGGTGGATGTGGACAACTTCACTACTTCTGAAAGCCCTTTCAAGACATTAGTTAAAAATGGAAGTTGTGTGATGAGCAAAGAGCAGATAATAATTTTATTTACAAAAACTGAACAGCGATATTTACCATTCTTGTGGTGAACAAAGAGCAGATAATCAACCTTTCGAGGCTATTCGTTCATTCTTCGCTCATTTTCCATTCTCAGAAATAACAAGTCATAAAAGTCATTGTTGTTGGCTCAAGTCCATGTTCTTCGCGATTGGTTAACTTAAAAGAACTCTAGCTTTTTCTGCGTATTGATGTCTCACAGAAGAGACCAAAAGCTAGAGCTTGCTGAAGCCATGACTCTAAACTCTTCCTCATCCTCGTCCATCATCTCACATCAAGATCCCACGGGAACCTGCTCGACTTTGATCTCTGGGTTGTCTTTTCTAAACCCACCATGTTCACATGGAACTTGATTTATGCGTGTTTTTTCTACACGCCATTCCATTCAATGGAAATGAAATATACATGTCATCATCATGTTTACGTCGTACCAGAAAAGTCTAAAAGATCATTTAAACCACTTAGGATGAATGAACTTTTTGGATTCTTGAGCTGTCTTAGTGTAGCAAATTCTGAACAAAGTGTTACCAAAATGAGAACACCAACCTGACAAAGCCCCCATTCTGAAACATCAAAGATTTTGCTCGCCGAACAAACAAAGGCTCGTGGTATCTCAATCTACAAGACATGATATAAAACTATTAACTCATGATTACCATAAACACAGTAAGAAGAAAGAACTAATAGCCTAACCTTATGTGCTTTCTCGAATATCAAACTCCCTTTGTGTTCCACCCATCCGTCACCATCTTTGGCTTGATGATAATGACCACAATCCTTTGTGTTCGACCCATCCATTTACAAAATTAGATATTCTGCTCAGCAATTTGAAATCAAAATTGTGTAAGGAGAAGAGCGAGTCGACTTACTTGACACCATTTGGCCTTTGCCTTACTCTTGTTGGTACAAACCCAAATGCGTGAATTCCGCATTTCAAACAGCGTATGCGCCTAGACTCTTCTGATCGATAATCGGGAATACTCCGAAGAAGTTAAAAGATTCGCTCATCAATTCTTGTATAAGAAAACAGTCGAACTAAAAGAACACATCAAAATCTCACAGGCTATATCAACTAAACTAATGCGAAGAAGGCTGTGATGCCTGACAGACACTTCTGGTCCTAGATTCGTCCTTCTTTATTTGCGCATCGTAATCTCTACTCTAAACGGAATCCGAAGGAATATGCAAATTCAACCTTCCATATCTCAAATATTCAAAATAGATTAAATATGACACACTTGTGTGTCCGTCTTCTCCAATAAGCTCGATCGGTTACATTGCGTCGACGATCTTCTGCTTCAATTGCCTCGTCCTCTGATTTGATTTAAAAGGTATTGGATCTTCAACATCATCAACTTTCTGCGACCGGAACATGAATACATATTAAAAGGTAGAGTCTTAGTGAAGAAGAAAGAGGAGAATTTAATATATAAACGGATCGAAGAGTAATCGATTTGTGAAGGAACTCTGATCGATTCGATTTTAAGAATAAAGTAAAGCGAGAAGATGGATCGATGGAATGAATTTTTTGTAAAGAAATAATGGACCTTGAAAAAGGAGAGGAACATCGTTGTAAGCCCATTAAACACATCGTAGAGCCCATCTGGAAAGGGTAGGGGTGGTGACGTGTAAACACCAGGGAGAGTCCCCTTCCCCCATTATTATATAGATTAGAATTGTACCTGCATTATATTAGGAATGATGTGTTTTAAAATTATAATGTTACAATATTTTTATTTAATAGAAAACTATATTTTAGAATTTAAATGTGGGATTAATAAATATTGATAAATAATTTTATGTAAATTTATTTAATCTTATAATGTTTTATTTTGAATAGAATAATAATATAAGTTATATATTTAATCTGGATCATGATTTTGTTATTATATTTTTTTAGATTTATATATATATATATATTGAAAACATTTGTATAACAAAATTCAATTTCAATTTATTAAATTTTATTATACTTCTTTTTAGGAAAGTTTCGATTTTTTTTTGAATTTATATACTTTTGAAATATTAAATTTTATATAATAATTTTGTATTTTTCTCTATTGAATTTTTTTTTAGATTTATATTACTAAAAACTCCAATTTTCAATTTAAATTATATTTATTTCAATTTTATCCAAAGATTTTTAGTATGTTCTTTAAATTGATTTTTTCGAATGACATAGAATATCATTTTTAATGATATTAGTTTATATTCATAAAAGTGATTCTAAAATAATATTGTAGAGAGATAAAAATATATAAGAAGATAAAATTATGTATAACATAATTATTATAGTAATACCAAAACTTATATTTAAAATATTGTAATTATACTGGATAAAAATGTGTATATCTTGTTTTTTTCATAATAGATATGTGTTGACAAAAAAATACATACATATAATTAAGGATATACTAAATTATATTTCGATTAAGGTGTAGGTTAAAAATATAAATATATATGAGAAGATAAATTTATGTAGAACATAATTATCATATAATAAAAAATATATTTAAATTATATTATATGTTGGACAAAAAAAATCTAAATTGAATATTGTGAAATTAAAAAGAGAGGTAAATTATGATCTTGTTAAAAGGATAAATCAAATATTAAAATAATTTGATTTTTTTTTATAAAAAGTTCTCTTAATTTCGTTAAAATTAAAATTATTTTTAAAATTCGTTTTTAATAGTATCTTGTGAGAAAATATTTAATTTTCAATAAAAAACATTTTATGCATATAGTTTCAATTTTACCCTTAACGAAAATTATATAGATTTCCAATTTTAATCTTAATGAGTATTTTTATTTTGTTCTTTAAATTATTTTTTGCAATGACATAATATGTAATATTTTAATGATTTAAAGGTTATATTTTTAAAAGTGACTCTGAAAAATACTATAGAGTTACTAATACATTTAATGTAGATCTAGAAATATTTTTAGTTTGAGGACTCGGCAGTCTTGCGCAGGAGGTTCGACAGGGTCTCTTTTGAACACGTTCCTCGTGAGAAAAACTCCACGGCCGATAGCTTGGCTAAGAGAGCACGAAGCTAAGAGAGCACGAAGAACGCTGTTAGCAATTGAGGAGATATAAGAGTCTACCCCGAGATATTTTGGAGAGCCTCTACTCTACTGACAATAAAAAGATCTATAAATATTTTATTTAGGATCATTATAGAATCAATTAATTTAGTAGGTTAGATATGATAGTATATCTTAAATAATACAACATAATTAGATAAATCTAAGAAAATTATTAAAAACAAAAAATTAACCATAATGTATTTTTCCCCCAAATCCATAGTGTATATTAGAGGGTGTTATCACCACCAAACAACGTGTATTGTGTTATCCATAGTGTATTTTTCCCCAAAGTGTATATTAGAGGGTGTTATTGGATAATAAGTTTTATGTATTTTTATGTATTGTGATTTCATTGGATTTGTAAGATTTTTATAGGATTTTGATGTATTTAATTGAACTCTGGTGGATATGAATGAATTATGATTTTAGTGTATTTAAGAGTATTTCACCGTTTATTTTGATTTTTTTGTGTGAAACTATAAGTTCTAAAACAAATACATAAGTTTGTACAATTAATTGATATATCTATTCTATTAAAACAGAGTTTGTCTACTTAAAAAGTCATAGTGGACTATTTTCTAAGGTGATTTAAATTAAATATCTCTAACCAAGGTATTAAATATAAACATTTAGTTAAATAATCCTATTAATCAATTAATTTTCGTCCATATTTA
>OVAU01002724.1:0-12034 GCA_900406315.1 Biscutella laevigata subsp. laevigata
TATTCTGAATATCGGCCACTCTGTGGTCGATATTTGACTGCGGAGGTCGATATTCTGAATATCGGCCACTCTGTGGACGATATTCCTTGGTCAATGGTCGATATTGCTGCGTTGACTTTTGTTGATTTTTCTGGAAATGACTCGTTTTNCCTAAACTACTATAAAACATTGGAAAACGTGCAAAACTGGGGAAAAGACGGGACTAAAATATAGACAAAAACCGAGTATATCAGAGTGTAATCTACTTCTCTTTCCTGATATCAAACTCTTGACAAGAAAGTTTAAAAGTCATGTTAGGTTACGATAAAAAGTCAGCCTCAAATCCAACAAAGCTCTACCAAGCTTTGGTTTTCTGGGAGGGAGTTTGGTCATGTGGTTCCTCAGTTTTCTTATACTAAACAACAAGAAGTTGTGATGATACTAGGCAGTAGACTTTCACAATGGGGTTAGTCATCATAAGAGAATGTCACAGTTCCAAAGTCATGTAAGAGTTAGTGAGTGTTAATATCAGGAATTCACAGCAATAGTTGTGGGCTGAGGCACACTCCCCCAGACTTGCTTCGCACTGTCCCAGTGTGAAAAAGAATCTGAAACACGAATTGTCAGCAGTATTATTAGCAAAAACCAAAATTAAAAAAAGATATCGTGTTCCTGATAGAGATGTAGTCATGCAGCAACGAGTATCGTCTACTGGTTGATCTAGGAAACGGTTCGATTGAACCTCAAAGGTCCGGTCGAACTCTGCATCCTCGCATTTTGTGTTCGATCGAATCTTAATAGGTTCGATCGAACTATGCGTTTCCGGTCGTTGGGTTCGATCGAACGGATGATCGATTCGCACCAGAAAACTTTTCCCGAAAGGTGACCTGAAATCTTTCAAAAACACAAATATCGTGAAAATAAACGGATCCAAATCCAAATATAAGTGAAGTACCTACGGGGTGCCTCCCAAGAGCGCTTGTTTAACGTCGCGAGCCTGTCGGATCTTTACCAATCATGAGGTACATCATCTGGTAATCGAAAGGAGATGAATCGATTCATTAGGATTTTAAGACCCTCTTCCCCTTTTTCCTTCCATTTTGGTGTCAGTATGCCAGTGACCTTGTGGAATGGTTTTGCCTTGCTTGTGCTCCAGACTTTGTACTCAATGCTTTCCCCATCACATCTGTAGGGAGTTAATTTGACAACACTTCTGGCAACAGCTCCATTGGGTTCCCTGAGGATGGAGCTCTGTGTTCTCTCCCTTAGTTTGTGTTTCTTCTTTGTTGCAGCAGGGGTGAGTTATCAGAGTTGGTTTTTACACACAAAACCTCTTCTGTCTTAACATGAGCAGTCTCACTTTTTTCTTTCCCCTCCTAGCTTCCTCTTCTTCTTTTCAGCTGGAGGTTCAGGCTTGGTGATGTCCCCATTCAAACTTGTCTTGATATCGCTCTTGACAATGGTCTCAGAGGAGTTACTTGCTGTCTCAGCTTCAGTGATCTGATCAATGCCTTTTACTGAGATGGCTGCTAGCTCAACCTTCTCCTCCCTATTAGTATCCACCTTTTCTCTTCTTCTTTCCTCTCCTTGTTTTCTTCTTTCGAACTGGTTTTGTCTCACCTGAAATATGACTGCTGGAATTTTCCACAGTATCAATAGAGGACAAAGCATNTCTCCTCCCTATTAGTATCCACCTTTTCTCTTCTTCTTTCCTCTCCTTGTTTTCTTCTTTCGAACTGGTTTTGTCTCACCTGAAATATGACTGCTGGAATTTTCCACAGTATCAATAGAGGACAAAGCATTACCGGGTTCCTTGTCTGGTATAGGTGTGAAGAAGAAGTTTATGGAGATGTAGGAGAATACAATTATGTTCCTTGGTAGAGCAAAAACAGAACCTATACTTGCCAGAAAAGGTCGCCCAAGGAGAAGTGCATTACTCGGTTGACGCTCCATATCCAAGACATAGAAGTCTATTGGGATTGCTCATCCCCCAAGTATAACTGGTGAGTTCTCCCACATGCCATCAGGTTTGACTCTAGATGAGTCTGCAAACTGGAAACTCACTCCACATGGCTTAAGTGTTCTCATTCTTAGCATGTTTGCCACATCCCTATACATGATGTTTGAACATGATCCGGAATCACAAAGAGAGTTCTGCATGATGAACCCATTCAGTTCGCAGGAGATGGCGAATCTCCCTGGATCAGCTCGCTTGGTCAGCTCCCTCATGGGGTTTGCAGCGCGTTCTTCCTAAATCATTATGGCTTTCACCTCTTCAACTGTAATCCTTCCATCGAGGAGATCTCTGAAATATGTTTCGTGAGAGTGGATCTTTACTCCTTGTCCAGAGGACTTCTTCTTCTTTCTCTTGCTGGGTTTGGTCGATTTTGGTTCTCCTTCAACCTGAGATTCCTGCAAGTTAACATAAACAGAAGAGTTATCAGAAAAATCAGAGTGTTCCTGAGCGTACTGGGTCCTTTCAGCTTCAATTTCCTCGAGAATGTCTTCCTTGATCTTCTTAAGCTGCTTATGGGCCTGGAAGAGGAAGGTGATGCTCGTATCTGACTATCTTGACCCGTAAATTCAAGTTCGATCGAACACCTCTCTGGTTCGATCGAGTGTCTGAGCAGTCTGAGTTTCAGGTCGGTCGATTACCATGTCGTCTGTGTGGTCGTGAGGACAGGTTCGATCTAACATATGGTTGCGAAACTCCATATGTTCGATCGAACTCCATATGTTCGATCGAACTCCATATGTTCGATCGAACTCTGTGGTTGCGAAATCCTGGTTCGGTCGAACTCTAAAGGTTCGATCAAAGCTTGTAGTTTCACTTTACTTGTTCGATCAGACTCACCATGTTCGACCAGACTCTGCATAACCAGAATTTTACTCCGGTCGAACTCTTCGAGAGTTCGATCGAACGTCGCAGTTGAATCATCCTGGAAGTTCAATTTTCGGGCAACTGGGGTTGAGGTTAGCGAACTGATCGAGATCTGATCAAACTGGTGCATCTGCTCGTGGTGTTCTACCAAACTCAAGGTAGGTTCGATTTAACTCTAGATCACGAGGAGCTTCATATGCTATCCTCACGTTGTGGATGAATGCAAACGTCCTGGAGAAAGGAATTCCCTGCTACGCGATGGTCAAACGTTGACTCATCTAGCTGTTTCAGACTTTCCTGGAAAAACACCTGGTGGAGGCTTGATAGTTGAGGCGAGCTGGGCTACTTGGGTATCCAAAGTCTTTAGATGAGATTTCAGCTTTGCAGTGGTGGAGGTCACATGGTTAGCAAGATTAGTAAATGTTGTGGAGGTATGAGCTTGAGTCGCTGCCATATGTTGCATAATGTGCTTAAGTTCCTCAAATTTTCCAGAGGGGGCTGTTGGTGCAAGGGGCGCAATAGGTGCATGAGGTGCAGGAGCTTGCTGCTGCTGAAAGGTTGGTTGATTTCCCCCATAGTTATTGAAAGCTCCCCCTTGTTGATAGGCTCCTTGGTTGTTGGGGTTCTGTTTGGGTGGATATCCTCCATTGAAACCTTGCTGCCCTTGTTGCCTTTGCTGATTTCCTTATTCGAAATTCCCTGCATTACCATTGACTCTGGTTTCGTCTTTGATTGAAATAAAAGAGGCTCTTCTTTCCTTACCTAAGGGGAAAGCCCCTGGTCCGGATGGTTTCTCGGTGGAATTTTTTGTTACGGCATGGGATATTGTGGGCTATGACTTCATTTCGGGTGTTCAAGAGTTCTTTCATACTTCTCAGATGATTTGTCAAGTCAACGCGACCATGGTAGCTCTAATCCCTAAGCCCACCGGTGTTGAGCGGCTCTCTGAGTTTAGACATATATCTTGTTGCAAATACTACATATAAGGTCATCTCACACATATTGGCCTCAAGGATAAAGTGGTTTTTGGATGATGCGGTTCAAGGGAATCAAGCGGGTTTCGTGGGTGGTAGATTATTATGTGAGAATGTTATTTTGGCTTCAGAGTTAGTGGTGGACTTTCACAAAAATGGGGTCATAAGCAGGGGATGTTTACAAGTCGACTTAGTCAAGGCATATGATAATCTCGATTGGGGTTTCCTTTTTAACGTCTTGCGCGCTATCAATTTACCGGAGACTTTTGTTTCTTGGATATCCGAGTGCGTCACTTCTATATACTTCTCTATCTCTATTAACGGCGAGTTATCGGGGTTTTTCTCGCGAAAGAAAGGGTTGAGACAAGGAGATCCAATGTCCTCATCCTTATTCGTTCTGGCAATTGGCGTCCTTTCCAGGGAACTAGATCGTGCAGCTTCTCAGAATTTGTTCGGCTGCCATGCGAAAGGGCTAACTCCCCTAGTCACGCATCTTAGCTTTGCCGATGACCTATTGGTTTTCTTTGATGGCTCGGCATCTTCAATAACAGCCATCTTCAGTTTACTGGAAGGGTTCTATCACGGCTCATGATTGTGCTTAAATGTGACAAAGATTCTCCTATTCTTGTACGGTAACAACACCCAAAATGCCTTGGATTTGGCTGCTAATTTTGGCGTTACTTTGGGTTCCCTCCCGGTTCGATATTTGGGGCTTCCTTTGATGACGCAAAAAATGGGGTCGGCGGATTTCCAACCTCTGTTGGATAAAGTGCGTGGAAGGCTAAGTTCTTGGATAGTGAGAAACCTCTCCTTTGTGGGCCGTCTACAACTAATTCAATCGGTCCTCTTCAGTCTTGTAAATTTCTGGATGACGGTTTTCACCTTACCTAAAAAATGTCTAAAGGCTATTGAGCAACTCTGCTCGGCTTATCTTTGGAAAGGCAATGCCGAGAGTTCCTCGGGAGCTAAGATCTCATGGGAATCGATTTGTACCCCCAAAGCGTGTGGAGGACTTGGTCTTAAAAGACTGTGTCATTGGAATAGAGTTTTCACCTTAAAGCTAATTTGGCTTCTATTCACAAAGTCTGGTTCACTGTGGGTATCGTGGGGGAAACATAACTTGATCAGAAATAGGCAGTTTTGGACTTTGAATATCACTGGTGAAGGTAGTTGGATTTGGAGTAGTATACTAAAGGAGAGACTGACTGCTCGTTCTCACATGGTTGTTGAAATTGGTAATGGCTTATCTTCGTCCTTTTGGTTCAACAATTGGTCCTCCCTGGGTGATCTCTTGAGTATAATTGGTTCGAATGGACCTCGGGTATTGGGGATCCCTCGACACGCAATGGTTGCTCAAGCTTTACAAGTTGTGGGCTGGAGAAACTTGTCGAGGCGTTATCCAATTTGTTGCCTGCTGCGAGCTTGTATGCCTCTTCTTCCTGCTTTGGTCGCTGATAAGCTGGATAAAACTCTCTGGAAACATTCACCGGACTCGGCTCCAGGGTACTTCTCCATGGCTCATACATGGGATGCTCTTTAGCCACTAGGTCCAATTGTTCCGTGTAGCTCATTCGTGTGGTTTACTCATCGAATACCCTAGCATGCCTTCCACCTTTGGGTCCTAATGAGAGGCCGTCTACCAACCAGAGATCGACTCTTATCTTGGGAACTTCAAG
Source organism: Biscutella laevigata subsp. laevigata (assembly GCA_900406315.1). Taxonomy (NCBI): domain Eukaryota; kingdom Viridiplantae; phylum Streptophyta; class Magnoliopsida; order Brassicales; family Brassicaceae; genus Biscutella; species Biscutella laevigata. Next base: position 5,511 of record OVAU01002724.1, read on the forward strand.
TTCCTTCTACATGTTTGTTGTGCGGGACTGCCGACGAATCGCAAACGCACCTACTCCTCAACTGTTCTTACTCAACTCATATTTGGACATCTTTCTTCCTTCACTCTAATTTAACTCCTCCTCAAGATTTAGTGTCTGTAGTTGATTGGGTTAGGAATCCTTCTAGTGATAACAAATTAAATGTTGTTTGTATGTTATTGTTTCAGGCAGTGATATACTCTATTTGGAAGGAGCGCAATGGCAGGCTTCACGGTGGATCGTCACGTCCAGCTCCGGTCATCATAGCTGAAATCAAGACAATAATCCTCAACAAATTAAAAGCCATGGATCAAGCATCAAATAATCGCCAGATTACTCATCCTCAGTTTCCCTCATATGTTCTCACTTGGATAGGGTTTACAACAGATTAGTCCTCAATCTTAAGCTTATATGTTTTAAATGTTGTTAAAGCTTGAAGAAGAAAAAAGGAAATAATCTTAATTAGTGAGATAATCTAGGAGAATATATGTTTAGGACTGATCTAAAACTTATATTAGTTTATCTAAGATTTTGAGTTTATTTCCTAGTTAGATAAAGATTAGGAGTAGCTAATCTTTATATAAAGGTTGTCAATGTTGTGACAATCTTATGTGACTTGATTGAGATTATACCATCTAGTTTGTTTAGGTTTTTAAGTGAGTTTTACCTAAGCTAATAAACAAGAGGTTTATTATATGTGTGTTGGATTCAATAATTGGTATCAGAGCAACCTATTGAATCAACATACGAGAGAAGGAGATAGTGAAGAACGACGACTTCACTAGGAGAACTTAACGAGCTAGGTTAAGTTACGCCACGAACAAGACAGAGAGGTTTCACTTGTGAAGGTCCATTATGGGAGAGATAATACCGGCGACGACGAAACCACACGAAGGTGGTACATCATCGGTGCAATATCCAATGCTCAATACCACCAATTACACCATTTGGGCTATGAGAATGAAGGCTGCCTTGAAGGTAAACAAAGTATGGGAAACAATTGATCTGGGAACAGTAGATGGCGAGAAGGACGATTTGGCTCGGGTATTATTGTTTCAGTCCATACCTGAAACGCTGATCTTGCAAGTTGGGAACCTAGACAAAGCAAAAGCTATGTGGGATGCCATAAAAGCAAGACATGTCAGTGCTGAAAGAGTGAAAGAGGCAAGACTTCAAACCCTAATGGCAAATTTTGAAAGGATGCGAATGAAAGACAATGAGTCGATTGACGAGTTTGCGGGAAATATCTCAACATTGTCAACGAATGCAGCAGCTTTATGTGAGACTATTAAAGAATCGAAGATTGTGAAGAAATTCCAAAATAGCTTACCGCGCAAAAAATATATAAACATTATTGCTGCACTTGAACAAGTCTTGGACCTCAAGACAACGAGTTTTGAAGACATAGTTGGGAGATTGAAAGCATTCGAGGAATGGATCCGAGAAGAAGAAAACGAACAGAACGATCAAGAGAAGCTCATGTATGCAAACTCGAACGCGCAGCCTTATCAGAATAATCAAAGGGGACCAAAGGGAAAAAAGGAGGTAAAGGCAAAGGACGAGGCCGTTCCGGCAAGAGAGACAAGTCCAAAGTGGTGTGTTATCGGTGCGATAAAGTGGGGCATTGTGCAGCCACTTGTTCGGACAGATTACAAAAACTCCAGGAGACGCAAGAGCATGGAGATGATGATGATGACTCTCAAGACGCTGATTCACTAATGGTACACGAAGTGGTGTATCTTAATGAGAAGAGAGTAAAGACGGATAAGCTCGGGGAAGTTTCAGATGACGTGTGGTACCTTGACAATGGGTCAAGCAACCACATGACAGGAAATCGAAGCTACTTTACTAAGATTGATGAATCAGTTACGGGGAAGGTTAGACTCGGAGATGATTCTCGAATAGACATTAAGCCAAAAGGGTCGGTGAGGTTCATTGACAAGGACGGTGAGAAGAAGGCACTAGCCGATGTCTACTTCATACCAGGCTTAAAGAGTAACATCATTAGCTTAGGACAAGCTACGGAGACGGAATGTGATGTGAGTATGAGGGGAAATGGCCTAGTAATCAACGATCGAAGTGGAAAATTGCTTGTGAAGGCAAGTCGATCGGCGAATAGGTTATATAAGGTGGTTCTCAAGTCTGAAAACTTGGTGTGCTTATATGCTACAACAATAAGTGACTCGATGATTTGGCATACACGGTTAGGGAATGTTGGGAAAGAAAACTTAAAACAGATGATAAAGGGAGAGTTGGTTATTAGAGTGCCAAAGATCGAGATTATCAAGGAAACGTGTGGATCTTGTCTACTTGGGAAACAACAAAGACAACCCTTTCTGCGAGCAACTCCTTTCCGTGCGACGGAGTGTCTCGAGCTCATTCACAGAGACCTCTGCGGACCGATCACACCATCAACTGCTGCACATCGAAGATTCATATTTGTCTTAGTTGATGATTTCTCACGGTACATGTGGATCGTGCTATTAACAGAGAAGAGTGAGGCGCTCGACAAATTTAAAATCTTCAAGATGCAAGTGGAACAAGAGTTAGGAGCTACGGTGAAGACACTAAGAACGGATAGAGTTGGTGAGTTCACGTCTCAGGAGTTTTAGGATTTCTGTGACAAGTGGGGAATTCAAAGACATTTAACAGCACCGTACTCTCCACAGCAGAACGGAGTAGTGGAGAGACGTAATCGGACACTTATGGAGATGAGGAGAAGCTTATTGAAACATATGAGCTTACCTAACTACTTATGGGGAGAAGCAGTTCGTCACGCCACTTACTTGATCAACAGGGTTCCAACGAGAGCATTGGTCAAACAGACACCGTATGAAGCACTCAAGACAAAGAGACCAAACGTGAAGCACGTGAAGGTTTTTGGATGCGTGTGTTATGCGAAAGTAGAGGCTCCGAATCTGAAAAAACTCGATGATCGATCGAGAATATTGGTTCACTTGGGAACAAAACCCGGATCAAAAGCATATCGTCTTCTTAATCCTACTACACGCAAGATAGTAGTGAGCAGAGACGTTATATTTGACGAAGGGAAAACTGGAACTGGGGAAGTAGAGAAGGTGTTCAGGATCAAGAGACATTTCAGATTGGTTTTGGAGACTGTGGAAACCGTGGACTTGAAGAAAATCATGTTACCACTGATGAACAAGATAACAAAGTTAAGGAGTGTGATCAAGCTCAAAGCGGTGATGATCAAGCTCAAGCTGATGTGGTTGTGATGAACCGGTGTTAGATGAAGAATAAGTACAACAGCCAGAGCTCCGACGATCGACTAGACCTAGCGTGAAGCCCAAGTACTTGGATGATTTTGTATTACTTGTTGAAGTCGAAGCCGTGAGGTTATTGCTATCGATAAACGACAAACCATGGAACTTTAGTGAAGATAAAGAATCGAAGGCGTGGATTGTAGCATGTGAGGATGAGTTGAGATCGATAGTAAAGAACAAGACATGGAATTTAGTTCGACTACCAGCAGGTGCAAAAGCCATATGAGTAAAGTGGGTGTTCAAGTTGAAGAAACATTCAGATGGAAGCATAAATAAGCACAAGGCAAGGCTTGTGGCAAAGGGTTATGTTCAGAGATATGGAATTGACTTTGAGGAAGTGTTTGCACCTGTAGCACGCATTGAAACGGTGAGGTTTATCATTGCCTTAGCAGCTTTGAATGGATGGGAGATTCATCATCTAGATGTGAAAACTGCGTTCTTGCATGGGATACTTAAAGAAGAAGTTTATGTGACTCAGACTGAAGGTTTCGTTGTAAAGGGGGAAGAGGACAAAGTTTACAAGCTCAACAAAGCTCTGTATGGCTTAAAGCAAGCGCCAAGAGCATGGAATGACAAACTAAACTCGATATTAAGAGAGCTCAAGTTCGTCAGGTGTTCAAAGGAACCTTCTCTTTACCACAAACAGTAGAACGGACAAGAGTTGGTCGTGGCTGTCTATGTTGATGATCTTCTAGTAACAGGATCGAGCCTGAAGATCATAAATGAGTTCAAGGTCAGAATGTCATCCAAGTTTGAGATGAGTGACCTTGGGAAACTTACATACTATCTCGGAATAGAAGTATATCAACATGACGAAGGGATCACTTTGAAGCAAGAAAGATATGCAAAGAAGATCTTAGAGGAAGTTGGGATGATGGGTTGCAACCCTACTCAATCTCCGATGGATTCAGGGCTTAAGTTGTCTAGAGAAACTGAGGAACAAGGCATCGATGCAACAAGCTACAGAAGGAACATAGGATGTCTTCGGTACCTCATTCACACTCGACCGGATTTATCATTCAGCGTAGGGGTCTCGAGTAGATACATGCAGGAGCCAAAGGAGTCACATGGAAAGGCATTGAAGCAAGTGTTGAGGTATCTACGAGGAACACTTACTCTTGGTTTAACCTACGGTCGTGCGAGAAAGACAAAGATAATCGGATATAGTGACAGCAGTCATAACGTTGATACGGATGATGGGAAGAGTACTACATGTCATATATTCTATCCGAATGATTGTCCAATTACATGGTGTTCACAAAAGCAAGAAACGGTTGCTTTGTCATCATGTGAGGCTGAGTTTATGACAACAACTGAAGCAGCAAAGCAAGCTATATGGCTCCAAGAGTTACTAGTGGAAGCCATGCGAGTTTCATATGAAAAGGTGGTCATATGTGTGGACAATAAATCGGCTATAGCACTTACCAAGAATCTAGTATTTCATGGGCGTAGTAGACATATACATACTCGATATCACTTTATCCGAGAATGTGTTGAGAAAGAACAAGTCGAGATGGAGCATGTTCCTGGAACTGAGCAAAATGCGGATATACTAACCAAAGCACTTGGAAGAGTCAAGTTCAAAGAGATGAGAGATCTCGTTGGAATGGAATATGTGGGCGATGAGAACTTCAAGCTTAATGGGAAAAATGTTGTTAAAGCTTGAAGAAGAAAAAAAGAAATAATCTTAGTTAGTGAGATAATCTAGGAGAATATATGTTTTAGGAGTTATCTAAAACATATATTAGAGGGTGTCATTGGATATTGTATTCTAGTGGATTTTTAAGTATTTTAGAATATATTGTTATTCAATTGTGTATTTGGTAAAAATACATTAAAATACAGTGTTATTGAATTAGTATTTCATTGATGTATTTTAAAGTACAATAAAAACGGCTGTTATTCAATATTTGGTTGATTTTGATGGATTTAGATTCTAAGGGATTTTAATGTATTTGAATAGGCAAAACTTATGTAAACGAAATACCATGTTTAAGGTTTGTATTTCAACAGTTTTCAGTGTCTTATCAATAAAAAATTTTTTATTGCATAAAAATTGATTGTAACAAGAATTTGTTGGCTATATTTTCTCAAAGGACTAAAGGTATAATTTAAAAATCTTTTTTTTCTTTTTCTTTTTATCTTAATAGGTAGTTATCAAAAAAAAATTTATCCTTCTGAAAACAAAATTTTAGATTAATAATATAAAATTTAACTAAAATATATTTTTAATATATGTATCATATCTAAATAAACTATATTTTAATATTTATTTTATACAAAATAATAATTAAAGTTAACAAAATAAGTTTTGATATTAAATATATTAATCAACTATTAAAGTTTTATTGTTTTAGAATTTATAAATTCACATTAACTAATCAAAATACATGAAAATATATTGAAATCACAATCCATCAAAATCCAATAAAATCCGTCGTATTTCAATGTACTACATTAGAATCCAATCAAAATCTTTTAAAATACACTGAAATCAAAATACATTGAAATACATCAAAATCATTATTCAATAATACTCCCTTAGTTTATCTAAGATATTGAGTTTATTTTCTAGTTAGATAAAGATTAGGAGTAGCTAATCTTTATATAAAGGTTGTCAATGTTGTGACAATCTTATGTGACTTGATTGAGATTATACAATATAGTTTGTTTAGGTTTTTAAGTAAGTTGTACCTAAGCTAATAAACAAGAGGTTTATTATATGTGTGTTGGATTCAATATTAAACCCTTTCCCCACGCTTCCTCTACTTTGTTAATATCTCTCCTCTCTTTGTTATGTGCCCTCTGTTTTTATTCTCTGCCTCTGTTCTTGGGTTCACATGTCTGTATTCTCTCTCTTTATTATAACTAGGAGAGAATCCGCGTATGCGCGGGTGTCATTTTATGTTTTTTTCTATAAATTTTTTTAGCTGAATTATAATTAATTATTTGACTTTATCAATTTAAATATTTATGATTATTATAATTTATTTTGCATATTATGCTTAAATATCTTTTTCCTCACATCGATCATCTAAATTTATTTTATTACCTCGTATTCTATAAATAAATTGTTTCTATGATCATACTAACCTCTAATATATTCTTAAGGTTATTTATTTTTCTTTATCTCTTATCTATTATGTATATTTAAATATTATAATTATTTTTGAGTTTCTCTAATTTCCTTTAAAGTTTGTATTTCCACATACATTTCATTTA
>OVAU01002725.1:1215-12033 GCA_900406315.1 Biscutella laevigata subsp. laevigata
CTCAGGCGAAGGAAGGATATATTAAAAGTGACAGAACCAAGCATATCCCTTTGAAGTTCTTCTCTTATACTCAAGAACTTGAGAAGAACAAAGAGATCGAAGTAATATACGTTCGATCAAGTGATAATGCTGCAGATCTTTTCACGAAGGCGTTAAACACCTCAATATTCAAGAAACATGTCTACAACATTGAGATGCGTAATCGACAAGATATATGACTCGTCATTCGAGGGGGAGCTTGCGTGGTTGTACTCTTTTTACCTCTTATGGTTTTTCCCACTGAGTTTTCCTAGAAAGGTTTTTAACAAGGCAACCGACGTTACAACGCAAGAAGCAACAAGTGACATTGGTCTCCAAGGGGGAGTGTTGTAAAAGTGAAGTGAGAAAGTGAAAGACAATTCACTTCATGCAAACTCACGGCCTCACGGGCCAACGCAAAATGTATTGTTGTGGAGCCCACATGTCACTATGCTGTATAGTAACTCTATCTTTCCCACCACTATATATAGACGTTATAATTCATTTGTAAAACCACATAATTTCAATTCGAAACTTCAGAGAAAACTCTCTTAAAAAAACTTCTCGTCTTTTGCTCCCGCTCTCAAAAGGGTAAAATCCCGCTCTATTAAGTCTTTTTCACAACAAAGAATAAATAAACCCTCTTTTTGTGTAAACTCTCTGTTATGATGGCTTCGATTGGTAAAACTACATAATGGCAGAATGGCGGAAATAAAATAAAATTGCATAAAAAATTTGCAGAATAAAAAATCGCATACAAAAAATCGCCTCATTAAATTTTGTGCGATTGGATAAATTTTACAGAATGGCGGAATATAATTTAAAATTACCATTATACATATATACTTTGAAAATTCATAATTTCTTAAAACATTTTTTCAATGTATTTTCTAACAAAATAACATATCTTATATTTATTAAGTTTTACTAATTTTTAATACATTCATAAGTATTTAAAGGAGATGATATTGTAGAAGGAGAATCCATAACAAATAATTTTTTTTTTTTGAAATATTTGTTGTATAACTTTTCTGGGTGATATTGTTGTTTTGAAATATGTACATTTATAGATAAATGTATGGTTTAGTGGATAATCTTTATGTAATTAACAAAATAAATTAAAAGCTTAATTGTTTTTAGCAAATAAGCTACTAAACTCATGTTTATTTGCCTAATATATATTTTTATATTATTTTAAGCAAAAAAGCAATTTTTATGTTTTTACCTAATATTAAATTTTAGACAATTTTGTTTGATTAGTAAATTTTTGTGCATAATCGCGTTAAAATGTCATTAGCAATTAGTGAATTACCGATCAGAACCGAGAATAAAAAGGAGATAAATTGTCACAGCAAATCACAAACCGAAATCTCCAAAATCGAAAACTCAAGGCTCATCAGATCTCTGCGCTAGCTTAAGCAGAGGAGACTAACGATCATCTGATTGCCAAAACATGTCAAGCGACAGCGATCTAGATGAAGATGAGCTTCTTCAAATGGCGTTGAAGGAGCAATCTCAGAGAGATCTTACCTATCAGAAGCCTTCTTCTGCCTCCTCTCGCAAGCCTGTTGCCAATTTAGTTCAACCGCCCAAAAAGCCGATGGCTGCCCCTCCGCCCAAGAAGTCTACGGGAGGTGCGGCTGCGACTAGGAAACCATCCATGGATGAGGACGACGAGTCGGAGGTGGAATTGCTCAGCATATCGAGCGGGGATGATGATTTGGACAGGGAAGCAGAAAGAGGTGGTTCCGGTGGTGGTCCGGGGAGAGGAAGAGGTAGCGATGTCCGGGAGAGGGGAAGAGCGAGGAAGGAGGATGACGGAGCTTGGGATGGAGAGGAGCCTGATTGTTGGAAACGGGTAAACGAAGCTGAGGTACGTATCTATGGATTTATTTTTGTCAAGATGATGTGTGAACGTTGAATTCTTTTAGCTGGAACTGTGCTTGTTCCACCAACTTTAAGAGTTCGATTCGACATTGATCAATTTTGTTGAATTGTACGACCCTGAACGATACCACCCGTGGAATATTGTGAATACTATCCTTAGTCTACAGAGTGGAATTAATGTAGAAAGCTTGAAAATTAACAGGCCAAAATCAAATCCTAGTGACTTTAGATATTAGAAGTTAGACATGATATCACGTGGATTCAATTGGTGGAAGATGCCCATTTCACTGTCATCCCGATGACATTTTGGCAGCTTGCCCGTAGGGTTCGTGATATGCGGGAGTCGAGAACGGCACCCGTGATTCAGAAATTAGAGGGCAAAGTACCTGCACCTGGCAAGAAAGTGGTTCTGACTAGTTTACAATCACTCCCCCGTGGCATGGAGTGTATTGATCCACTAAAATTAGGGTAATTTCTCTTGTTTGTGTTTCTTATCTTGAAAACCAGTCACATACTTTATACTCTGACCTTAGTATGATAGAACTTATCCAAACCTAACTTTGTGTACTTCACAGGATAATAGACAACAAGACACTGAGATTAATCACTGAGTCATCAGGCAGTCCATCAAAAGCTGAGAAAGTGGATAACACACTTCGGGGTATATCTTTCTTTTCCACACCTACAACTCGAGTAGAGAATTATTGCTCCGTACAATAAAATTACAATATTCATAGTCTAAATGCTGTTTGTTTTCTTCTGGGTATCTGCAGAAAAATTGATGTACTTCTCTGATCATTTCGATCCTAAGCTGTTTCTTTCTCGCATTCACCAACACACAAGTGCAGCAGATTTGGAGGCTGGTGCCCTTGGTCTGAAAAGTGACTTAAAGGGCCGGGATCTGCAGAGGAAACAATTGGTAAAAGATAATTTTGACTGCTTCGTCTCATGTAAAACAACAATTGATGGTATGTATTGTTGCACTCAGTTGGTTTTTCCTTTTATTCTCGTCTTGATGTATATATGATTTTCTTTATAGATATTGAGTCAAAACTTAAGCGGATTGAAGAAGACCCTGAAGGTTCAGGAACTACTCATTTGTTCAAGTGTATGAAAAGTGTGACATCAAGGGCTAATCTTGCTTTTGAGCCACTTTTTGAGAGACAGGTTGGTGCCATCTGATTTGGGTTTTTTGTGTCACCCTCATTCAGTTTGCTGAAAGCCATTTTCATAATCATTTTTAGGCTCAAGCTGAGAAAATCAGGTCTGTACAAGGAATGCTTCAGAGGTTCCGGACACTCTTCAATTTACCCAGTATCATTCGTAACAGTATTAGCAAGGGTGAACACGATCTGGCTGTTCGAGAATACAAGAAAGCGAAATCTATTGCTCTCCCTTCTCATGTATTCCTGAAATTTTTAGCACTCTTTTCAGAAAAATGCTATCTATTTTCCTATGAGCACTGAATATGTTTTTAAGTCGATTATGTTTACTTACGTAACAAAGCTCTTTACAACATATAAAAACAAGCTGCTTGCAGGTAAGTATACTCAAGCGTGTACTGGAGGAGGTTGAGAAAGTCATGCTGGAGTTTAAAGGCACGCTTTACAAGTCCATGGAAGATCCAAAAATAGACTTCACAACTGTATGTCAATTATTATTATTCATTTTATTCTGATGTCAAGTAGTGATTGAACTGAACTTCATTCAGATATTCACCAAATGCCTCTATCATAATACTGCTATCAAGTCAATATTTCAGTCTCTTCTTCACGTTATCTGCAGTCATCAATTTTTATTTCCATTAAAGATATCACTTTTCCACTTATCCAGTAAATGACTAGTTCCTTGATTTGCTTCATAGTGATTTAGGGTTTTTTTTATTCCCACGTGTACACTACTTTGAAATCTTTCGTACTTCCTCTTGGAGACTTTGAGAAACCAGGCTTGCCACTTCTCATTATATTTCGATGTCTTGATACTGAAGTCTTATTGCTGAATTTAGCTGGAAAACACTGTGCGGCTTTTGCTTGAGCTGGAACCCGAATCTGATCCTGTGAGGCATTATCTAAATGTTCAGGTCAGTATATTCATAGATGTCACTCTGTCACTCTTTTACTACCATGTTGCTATGTTTTGCGTGGTATATGGGTTCCTAATATATATGATTTGAGAATCAAAGAAATTTTGAGCTTATAAAGTTATTAATTGTGTTGCGTGCACACACACAGAAACCATTCATATGTTTCCTTAATGATTGCTGTTTTCACTTTCAACTAAGACCTCTATAGGCTGCGGAATCACACACATATAACCTCTGTGTGTGAGTCCCCCACCCTTTGTTGCAATCATTGTGTTTTTCCATAAAAATTTTGCTTGGCTCTTTAATTTACCAGAATCATAGAATTCACGGCTTGCTTGAGAAGTGTACCTATGATCATGAAGCAAGGGTGGAATTTTTCCGTAATGAGACTCAAGAGAGGGCTATCTCGAATGCAAAGTGGCAACAGATTCAACAAAATGGCATTCCATATGTGAGTCCAGCACTGTGAATAGCTATATCAGTAGAAGACTGACAAAAATTCAGTTCTGTAGATGATAACATGCGCTTTCTTAAATATTTCAGTCAGATATTACCTCATCCGCCGAAAACGTTGAAGTTCAAGTCGAGCTGCAGTCGTTGGAGTATCCTAGCGAAGATTTTGATGCTTTGAAGGGAAGATACATCAAAAGACTGACTGCTGTGCTTGTGCATCATATCCCTGTTTTTTGGAAAACAGCTCTATCTGTTTTCAGTGGGAAATTCGCCAAGGTATTTGCTATAGTTTCTGCTTATATCCATATGCTACTCCAGAGTAGATTAATTCTGCTGTTAGATTCTTTATACAGCATCTATACCTACTTATTTCTTTCTTGAATTAGAGATAGTTCTTCATGGCATTTGAATTCACATTCTTATCTGTCCAGTCCTCCCAAGTTTCTGACACTTCAGCCAATAAAGCTGAGGAGAAGACCACAGAGGCAAGGTATTCAACTCATTCTTTGGAAGAAGTTGCTGGGATGATACGCAAGACTATTTCTGTCTATGAAGCAAAGGTGGCATCTTTGTTTCTCTTATTAAGTGACGTTTTCACTGGGGCTTCCGTCCATATTGGAAGGATAAATCTGTAGGTACTTTTTGTCATAAAAGAGTCTAAGTATTTTCTTTTCCTGATCACTGTTGTTGTAGGTAAACAGCACATTTTGTGATTTTGATGAGTCATCCATTCTCCGCCCATTTATGAGTGATGCCATTAACGAAGTATCAAAAGCATGCCAAGCTTTTGAAGCGAAAGAGTCGACGCCCCACAGTGCTGGTATATGAACTTCTGAAGCTTGAGCTTGTTGTTTTATTTTAAGTGTACTGAGATGTTGTATAAGCTTTCTGTTAATGGCAGTTGTCGCCCTAAGAAAAGTCCAGGCGGAAATCACTAAGATTTATATCCAAAGGCTTTGCTCTTGGATGAGGGTATCCACGGAAGAAATATCAAAAGAGGAGACGTGGGTCCCTGTTTCCATTCTTGAAAGGAATAAATCTCCATATGCCATCTCTTACTTGCCTCTTGCATTTCGTTCAGTTATTGTCTCTGGGATGGAACAAATCAATCTGTAAGTTTCTAGTGTACTTTGGTAGCATATAAAAGTCTGGTTTATTACTAATAGAAAGGGCATTGTTGCTCTTTATTAATTTTCCATAGTAGTTGGTGTCATAGTAGTTTATTAATTATAACTTGGTGATAGGTATAGACCCAGTTTTTACTTTTTATTGTGTTCGAAAATCTAGACATCTATATTTCCAGGACAATACGTCAGGGTCTAGTATTCTCCCTTTACATTAGAGAGAGCAAAATTCCAATACTCTTTAATTTTGGTTCTAACATATCCGTAATCAACAATTTTATGCTGTGGCTTGTGAACTAACATGACTTGTGTACTACGTGGTATGATTGGGAACTGGCCTTATATGTTTTTCATCGCTACTCAGGGAACTGCATATACAAATGTGTACTTCCAATTTCATCTTACTACCACAGTGTGTACTTTGCCTAGCTGTTGATACACGTGTATACCTTTCAGGATGATTCTGTCTGTAAAACGTGAAGCTGCAAAATCAGAAGATATGTTTGCCCAGATTGAGGAAATCCTGGTTTCTGTTAGACTGGCTTTTTTTAACTGCTTCCTGGATTTTGCTGGTACGACTTTTCACTAAACTTCCTTGGTAATATCCACATGAAAGTGCCCACATACTCACGCAGACAGGCACATGGATGCAAGAAAATGTAAACACAATACCGTGATTAAGTTAATTGCCTGATTTGTTTTCACCATGTATCAGCACATTTGGAGCAAATTGGTGCTGATCTTTCCCAAAGTGCGTCAACGCAAGAGAATTGGAAAAATGGTTATTCGGATGATCACCAGGAAGTACCAATAGCCAACACCTACGGAAGTGTTGTCGATCCTCACAGGCGGTTGTTGATGGTCTTAAGTAATATAGGGTATTGCAAAGATGAACTTGCTTCAGAGCTTTACAACAAGTTCAAATACATCTGGTTGCAGTCTAGGTTTGTCCTTGCTTACTTGACTTCATTTGTTCTTTTCTAAAACGTCAATAGTTATATTAGAAAAGCATCCATGCTTAAATGACTCGAACTGGATAATAATAATAACAAAAAAATGATTAAATATTTTAATTCATAAAATAGAAAATGCCCATCCTCCCCCATCCATGGGTGAATTGATATATGGTGTTAACATTTACTTGATTAAGACTTAATTTGTATCTTCATTCTTTCAGTGACAAAGAAGAAGACACAAGCGATCTTCAAGATCTGATTTTGTCCTTCTCTGGTCTTGGAGAGAAGGTCCTCGAGCATTACACTTTTGCTAAGGTATTGTACTTTCGTCTGGGTTAATCTAAGAATGCTTTCGCTACGTATAAGAAAAATAAACTGAAAATTTTCGGGAACTTTTCATGTACTCAGGCAAATTTGATCAGAACAGCTGCCACAAATTATTTGATGGACTCTGGTATTCAGTGGGGATCAGCACCTCAAGTGAAAGTAAGAAATGATAACTATTAAGTTCTTGACTTGTATGAAGAAAATAATTACTGGAACATTTGCTCCAATCTTTCAGGGCATTCGAGATGCGGCTGTTGAGCTCTTGCACACTCTGGTAGCTGTTCATGCTGAGGTGATACTGTTTCGCTTTTAAGTCACTGATTTTATTGATGATTTGTGGTTCTTTAAACATTTGAAATTTTAATGCTTTTCTCTGGAGTGGGGAGTGATGTGTGTAGTGTGAAACCTATTAATGTTGTAAATTGCAGGTCTTTGCGGGTGCAAAACCCTTGCTGGACAAGATTCTTGGCGTTCTAATCGAAGGTCTAGTCGACACTTTTCTAAGTCTTGTGGAAGAAAACAGATCAAATGACCTGGGAACAATTGATGCAAATGGTTTCTGCCAACTGATGTTTGAGGTAAACAGACTCCTTGTTCTATTCACCATAAGAGATCTCGACTTACTAACGGAACTCCTTAAATTGATTCTCGTTTCGTCTCATAATGAGAAACAAAGCTAAAAAATAGTTACTAGCTACTACTACTATATAGAAGCAAAAAAGGTTTGTAGATGTAAGATTTTGCTAATTCTGTTTACACAACAACTGCTTGCTGCTGCAGCTTGAATATTTTGAGACAGTACTGAATTCATATTTCACAAGCGATGCAACCGCGTCCCTTAAATCTCTACAAGGAACAGTATTGGAGATAGCTATAGAGAGCATCAGTGAAGCAGTTGAAACCCCGGGGCATACTCGCAGACCAACTCGTGGCAGCGAAGACGCAGTTTCAGATGACAAGCAATCATCTATTTCAGCAGATGACCTCCTCGTAAGAAACAAAACAAAATCTTTTTCTTCTCTTTCCCCACAACATTTGATCAAATTTCAGAACTCCAATCTGATTAAATCATTTTCTTTTCTTTTATTCAACAGGCTCTAACGAAACAGTATTCAAGCGAATTGCTACAAACAGAATTGGAGAGAACTCGTCTGAACACAGCATGCTTTTCTGAGTCAACCCCATTAGAGTCAACGCCTCCATTAACCAAAGCTGCCTACTCTTCTTTCAGAGGATCAATGGATTCTCCAAGCAGAAACTACAGAGGCTCACAGTCATCTGGTTCTCCGATTCATGCCCGACCCAGACGAAGATAAAACAGACCTTTTTGTTTCTTTTTTTCCTCTTGTTACAATTTCCAACCTCTTTTGTCGTAAATGGTCATATTCCTTTCTTTTGGTGTGCATTATTTGTTTGTTAAGAACCGTTCTTAATTTGTGAACTCAAGAGGATTGTGCAGTAATTAAGAATATTCACACGATGAAAGTCTCCAAACCTGCATATATCAAAGGAACTAGAAATACAGAAATATCCCAAAAGTAATTGCAATCAATTCCTTAGCTAATGATTCAGGTTTAAACAGAGAAAAGGATCCACTAGAGACTTTTGTTTAAACAGTTCCTTAGCTAATGATTCAGGTTTTAGGTTTTATTGAACTCAGGCTGTCCTCAGTGGTGGAGACACCAATATCACTCCATCACCTCTCACAAACAGATACTGAATGTTGCGCTTTGTCGTCTGCAATCAGAGATAGTAAGAAAATCAATCATATCACCGGAGAGACAGACAAAATCAACTTTAATTTAGATCAGAAACTAGCACAACTAGCACAATAGTCTCCACAACGAATGTGCCTAAGAACTTTAAAGAGCCTTCACTACAAATAAACGATCAGTTACTCAGCAATTCTCCCATTCAGAGCAACAAGATCCGTGTAAGGTTATACATCAGCTATCAATTACGTGCCTCAGTTCAGGCAGCAGCCAAGTAAATGTAGTGGTAGAGTACTGCACATATTCATTAAGCTTCTTAATCTTGTCTATAGGCAATGCGAAAGCTAAAAGACACATGTACACCTCTTCAGTAACAATATCCTTAAATGAGATATATCTATGACCATCATCAATATCCGACCAACAACATAAACCATATGGAGTCAAGAAAATCACGTACACGGACAATCTCTTCATAAGTCTCGTCATCGATTTCTACAGTTGTGATCACTTCTTCAACATCTCCAAGTATCATATTCAAATGCTGATCAAACGCCTGTCCGGAGAAAGACACAGAAAACATCAAGCCTAAGTGGGGAAAACTTAGGAGCGTCGAAATCATTCGAAATCTAATCACTTCGTCGAAATTGAGGGTTTCTCCCCGATACATTACAACCCATAAGTATAGCTCGAGAAACTTTTTAAAAATCGAAACTTCACACAAACCAAAAAACCTAGACTTTTCACCCAAAGGAAGAGCAAATTCGTGACGAAACAGTGAAATCGGTAAAGTAAGTAACAAAATTCAAACGAACTATATGGGAAGAAGTTTAGAAAAAGCAGGATCGATGGTACTAATACACTCACAAACGAGGGTAGAGAGAAACATCAAACATACATGAAGCTTGCCGCGAAGTTCGCGGTCTGAGCGGAGCTTGACATAGATTTTCTCGTCGAGACTCAGCCGAATCAGATCTAGTGGCTCCCTAACTGTGGCATCTTCTTCACCGGACATCGCGTAGTCACCTGAAACAGTTCACGGAGGTTTTCAGTCCCGACGAGTCGTAACTGGATTCGAACTCTAATCTCACGGCTGCTCTATTTCCGCGAAAAGGATTTTAATATTATCAAATGCGAAGGCCCAACATCTATTTAAACCCATTACAAATTTTGTCAATATTTACATGGCGTTACTACTATCTCAACTTCCTCAATATTTGATGTTTAATAGTTTTTCACCGATTAATAAATCACAAAACCATCATTTAGTTTATCTTTTTTTTACAAAAATACCATTAATTTCACCTATTTTAGCCAATCAAAAATAATACTACATAATATTAATGGTTTTTAGCTTTAATTTTTTGCATTGAAAATCGAAAACATGACTTAAAATGAAATAAAAATAAAATGTTTAAACCTCATATATTGAGAAACAGAGGGAGTATTAGTTTTGCCACTAGAAATGCTAACCTTTATATAAAAATGACTGATTTATTTTTCCATAAAAACTTCAAATTTTAAAAGCAAAACGAAATTAACCATAATGGAAACCGATTGCACTTGAGCTTAGAAGCTGCTTTGATCATGTTAACGACGATAACGAGGATGACGGGAAAACGGCATATTCATGCCCGAACTTATGCCAAGTTGGAAAATTCATACAATTGGGGAAGTGATATTTGTCCATACGTACATGAACTCGTCATAATGTGACTAATTCATACCTCATGCTTAACGCCGTTAATCTGTCCGTTACTGTACATTATTATTTTATTTTATTTTCTGACTCTACATATTAAATGACTTTTTTATGTTGACACTCAACTAATCCATACACTCACGCTTAACGCCGTCAACCCAAAATGACATCGCTCATAGAAAAATGTGATAAATGGTACCGAAAACCCGATACTGAAATACCGAACAGAACCCGAGCCGACAAAAAACGTACTGAACCCGAATCGTAACCAGAGAAAAACCCGATCCTAAATTTAATTATTTGAATAACTGAAATTGAATCGAACTGAAATATTTCAGGTACCCGAAAGATCCGAACATACAATATTTATTAGTAAATTTTTAAATATTTTTATAACTTAAGGTTTAATATTTTTAATACTTTTATAGTATTTTGGTTGAAAAAACTTGAACCATAATAGAACCCGGAAAAATCTGATACTTTTTTGTTCTTATAAATTTTTTCAAAATCCGAACAAATCTGAATTATACAGAACCAAAACAGAACCAAAATTTCT
>OVAU01002726.1:497-12032 GCA_900406315.1 Biscutella laevigata subsp. laevigata
TCCATGGTTTGCTACAGTAGTTGTGACGGTATTCTATGCATTCACAATGTCAATGATCACAGCTATGTGATAAATCCAGCTACCAAATGGTTTAGAGGTTTTTCTCTCTCCAATTATCAACGACTCTTCCTTACCAACAAAGGAGATTATGATTTCTCTTTTCCTCAACTTGGATTTGGCAAGGATAAATCCAAGGGGGTTTATAAACCTGTTTGGCTCTACAATTCAAATGACTCTAAGGCAAAGGACGTGACAACTTGTGAGCTTTTCGACTTCAACACCAATCTTTGGAAATTTGTTGTACCAGCTTCTCCTTCTCGAGTTCTCTCTTACCAGAAGCCTGTCTATTTGGGTGATTATCTTTATTGGCTCACCGAAAAAACAGAGATATTAGCATTCAATCTTCAAAGTGAAACATTTTCTGTCCTATGCAAGACTCCTTTGGCTCCAGTACTCGACCCTCGTCACGTTCGCTTGTGTGTTCTTAATGACCAACTATGTGTATCTGAGAAAATCTGGCCCACTCAAGAGATTTGGTCATTCGACAGCAATACATGGAGTAAGATGTGCTCAATTGATCTCACCCGGACAGTTAATTGGTTCGAGGATCCTATCTATGCACTCGACGCGGTAGCAATTCTCGAGAAGACCAAGTTAGTGCTTCATGGTAGTGGATACTTAGAGCCTCTCGTGGTATATGATCTCGAGACCGAAACCTACGAGATACTCCTCACACCTTCTACTGCTGGAACTTGTGTTTGTTATTTTCAGAGTTTATTCTCAGTTTGATGTCTTCTCTTTGACTTACATATAGAAATATGTTAGATGTTTAGAAAGAACAATGTTTTTTAATGTCTACACTGTGTTGGAATTTTGGAAATTGTCTATGTTTTTCTTTCTCTTTGATCCCTAACATCGATGCAACTTTTCTTGCTCTGTAGATTGAAGAACATAAACCATATAAGAACAAAAACTTGTATATAACTCGGTTTCGATCATCCAAATGGATAACCCACATCTTGGATCAATGATCTAATTAACTGATAACACATAGTGACAGTTTTGACTTTTTATGCACTAAAAAAACTTTGTTATGTCATACATCAAGCTACATCAAATCTATCACATGAACATTAAAAACTTGCATTCATATAAAATTTGAGTCTAAAATTTTTATTTGCCATATTTACATTTGGAAACAGAAGAATATATTGCTTTCTTTTGTTTTTTTGTATCTCTATTTATCTAAGAGAAAGAGAGAAATAAGAACAACATATACATTATATTTATATTGAACATTTTAAGATTAAGCAAATAAAAAAAGCAAACACACTAAAATCATGAAAATTATAGATGAATTAGCCACTAAATTTTATGCTCAAATGAATAGTATCCCAAACCTTAAACTTGACATTAAACAGTTTTGAAATTTATACTTTATAGTTTTTTATCATATATCTTATAATTATTTAAACTTCGAAACTATTCAAATTATTTGCAACTCTAGAATGATAACAATATTTACACTCAAAATAAATTCGTTTATTTCAATCGGTTTAGTTCTATTCATTAAGAAGTTATTTATGATCCCAAAGAGCATGAGATATGTTACTGTCATCCTAAACCAAATCATAAAAGTCTCCCAATAAAGCTCTCTTTCTATATGGCTATAAAAAAAATTCCAATACATTGGCTATACGACGTTTCTGATACATTTAACAATTTAGAAACTCAAGTGGTTATTTTATCCATAAACTTTTATCTATTTTGTTGCACCATGAATCAAGTTTAATATATAGTTTAATTAGTATAGTCGAGCTAGGGATAATTAGTATTTTGAATCTTAAATACTTAATTTATCTCATTACTCTAAATAATAATATTATATTCTTAAGAACTTTTTCTTAAGAACTCATTGAGGAACATGGTCTTAGTATTTCAAGTAATTTTTTAGTATTTAAGATTCAAAATACCCAAAACGAAATTAGAAGGGTTCAAAAGTAGTTTGGTACCTCAAATACAGAAGGATCCAAACCAAACCCACCTGAAAAAATAAATAACCTAAATTCCGAAAAAATCGAAATCGAATGGATCTAAATCAATCCCAAACGAGTACGTGAACGCTCACTCATGTAGGCATGTGATTCTTAAATGAACCAAACATTAAGAACCGAGTCGCAATTTTCAGTTTTCGATTGTATTTCGGTTTGAGTCAACTAACCGATCAAAATTAATTTCATTTGGTTATCGGTTCAGTTCGTCAACCTATTTCTATTTTATTTGAATCTAAATTGAAATTAAATAAAATATAAACCAATTTTTTAAAAAAATATATCAAATACTCGAAATAACCGAAGTTATCCAAACCGAATAACCCGAATATATGAATGGGTTCGAAAATCCGTCCAGGAAGGTTGGGATCAAATAATGGTTGTTAATTATCAGAGAATTTTACTGCTGAGATATCAATAACAAAAAGGGAGGCCAAATTTCAAATTACATAGCAAATTCAGAGGAACTTTTGTACTTATTATATTCTTTTATCTGTAATTAAAATTTGTCTGAATCCATAAATTGAACATTGAGCTGTGTACAATGCAGAAGCAGCTAGTAACGATGGTGTATACCGTAACATTTCGTAGTCCACATGCAAGAGCAAGCTCCATCAAGAACGACGCCAAGATCTCAAGTTGTTTCATTAACCAAAGATAAAGAAATCTGTAACTCTCAATTCATTTCTGTTTTGTGATTTATGTTCAATGGTAGGACTGGGTAAAACCCCGAATTTGAAATCTGAATCCGAACACAGCCCGAAAAATACCAACCTGAATTATATGAAAATATCTGAACAGATTCTATATGTAAGGTAATTCGGATCTAGGTAAAATTTGAATCAGTGACACAACTAAACCAGTGACACAAATATTTGAGCTTGTAGAACAGATCAACTAAAAGACGAATCTATTACAAAACAAGAACAAACAAACTCAGTCTAGATCAACACATTAAGTTATAAATTCCCACTCTTGCATCGGCTGAGTAATTAAATCTAATTTCATAAAACAACAAAAATAAATAAATAAATATTTTATCATACACAAAACACGTCAAGAATGAACATAGAAAATAAATTATGTAACTCTCATTTTTCAAAACAAGAATGAACCCAACAAACTCTAAAACCAAATTAAGCAACCATTCCTTTTTCTACTCCAAATCGTCCCGGCGAAGGTCTTCTCCGGTCAGCTCCGGTAGCACCAGCTCGATATTGATAATGATGCGGCGAAGAACGAGAGGTACTAGCAACGGCTGTTTTAGCGGAAGAACGATCAGGGACGAGGTTGATTCTTCGGATGTGTTCAAGGACATCGACTACTTCTTTCATGTGTGGTCGGTTTTTCGGTTCTGGCTCGATGCAAGCCAATGTGATGCGTCCCATTTCGGTTGCGACTTTGGTTGTGTATTGACCTTTAATTCCTTTGTCCATTATTTGTTTCACTCCTTGTTTGGTTGATAGGTCTGGTCTTAACCAGTCTACTAGATTCTCTTGTCCGCTTGGCCGTCTTCGATCGTGTGCTCTTAGTCCGGTCATTACTTCTAATAAGACTACACCGAAGGCGTATACATCACTCTTAACGTATAAATGACCTGTAATAGATCAACAAAATAATTGTATATAAAGTGTGAACATTTGTGACCTTTCAACCTTGTATAACGAAAATGTAGCTCCGCGAAATTAACTCGAACAAAGAATTTCGGTTTTCAGTTCAGTTTTGGTTTTGAATAACTAGCCTATTGGAAGAAAAATTGAAGTATCTAGTAAAATTTGGGTAGCCAAATTTTGCTTTTTTTATTTTTGAAATTATTATTATATTATTGAAGTGGAATCAAAATTTTGAAAATAAATCAAAAATATTAAGACAAATAATCTGAATAAACAAAAATTATCAGAGCTACTCAATTCGATACAAAATTATCTAATTAAATCAAAAAATCGATTAATCTAGTAACTTTTATGTTATCCGAATTACCCGATAACTGAACAAAGTTTTTTATCAGTTTAATTCGGTGGTCCTTTCAATTGTTTGAATTACCTGATAACTGAGATCGATTTTGACCCGAACATAACCAAATCCCAGCCCAATGTTCTTCTATACTAATGTGGGAAAATCTAACATACCTGTTGCCATATATTCAGGAGCAGCATAACCATGAGTGCCCATGATTCTAGTCGTAACATGTGACTTCTCTTTCGATGGTCCTAGTTTAGCTAGTCCAAAATCTGAAATCTTTGCGTCATAATTCTGTGTAGAAGATGAATAACATCAAAACAAACTTCAGTACACAAAAAAAAAGAATGTGTATGTAATGTTTTCTAAATAAAGCAAATTAAGTAAACTAACCGAGTCAAGAAGTATATTAGAGGCTTTAAAGTCTCTATAAATGACTTCTCTTTGTAAACCATGTAGAAACGCAAGGCCACGAGCTGCACCTATCGCAATCTTGATCCTTAGGTCCCAAGGAAAAGGTTCGCCTCCTGAATCAAAAAGATCATGCAAAGTAAATCAGTCTTTTGTTGCAGTGAAATGAACGATCTTTTGTGGGTTTAAAAGAATCTTAATTACGTCGAAAAAGATGATTTTCAAGACATCCTTTGGGCATGAACTCGTAGACAAGCAGAAGCTCCTTGTCTTCACGACAATATCCTAATAATTTCACTAGATTTGGATGTGAGAGCATTCCCAAGAAATTAACTTCGGACTGTCCAAAATCAAAAGATAAATATATTAAGCCAAATTAAAGACCTTGTACTCATTTATAGTTTTAAATAAAGCAATGCTAAAGAATGTTTACTTTCTAATAATTTCTAATACTTTAGTAGGGTTGTGCAAAAAATCTTAGTCTGAAATCCAAACTTGAATCCGACCCCAAAAATATTAATTCGGATTCGAATTAGATTTTGAAAATATCTGAACTATATGTGAGGTACTTTGGATCCAGAGAAAACCTAAAACCGAACCCGAAATCTAAAGTAGTATTCGGAAAATCCAAATTAAACTTACTATTATTCAATATTTTTATTTTTAATTTAGTGTTGATTTTTTGTATTCTCGTGATATTTTTAAAAACTAATATGGTTTAAATTTTGAGTTTATCAATATATTGAGTATTTTTTATTATTTTAGGTTGAAGTATTTTAATACTCCCAAATTCAGGCCAAATTCAGAAGGATATGAATCGAGTCTGATCTCAGTTATAAAATAACTTGAATGAATTTCTATAAACATCAATCCTAAAACTTAAAACTCAAATGCAACCAAATCGAATGGATACTCGAATTTCTACCTCTAATTTCTCTAATTTAAAAGTTATAACATTACTTTAACTACAACATTACAGACGACAGCCAATAACATGTAACAACGTGTCACCAACACAATGTCCTGTAACAATGGAAAGATTCCTAACTACAACTAATTTCTTGATAGACAATGGATTATAAAATAATCTTCAAAATGAGAAAAGAAAACTAGGTAATCGAAGTTGACTGGTAAATAAAATAACCAAAAAATTAGGTAATTAGCTGAAATTTATTTCCTAAATAATAGTATAAAACTATTAGCTAATCATAGTACTAAAAACATAACTAATATATCCTAAAATTATTTTTATTTAATCAATCTGAAAAGTCAAGGTCGTTTCTTGATTGTAAAGTCAACTCTTCATTTTTCGATCGAAAAAAAAAAAATAATTCAGAGATTATAGATCTTACTCGCCACTCTGCAAATCCTTGAACACTTTCTGTATTCAATCTTTTAACGGCTACGATCATACCAGAACCAGCTTTGGAAGAAGGAGCAAGAGTCTTTGAATCAACCCAACCTCTATAAACTTTACCGAAACCTCCTTGACCCAACATAGAATCCGGTTTAAAATTCTTCGTCGCTGTCTTTAGATCCATGAAATTGTAAACTTTGAGATTCGGCGATTCGAGTATCAAACCGGAATCGTTGATGATTCCGACGGAAGTGTCGCTTGTAGCTTCGGAGAATTGACTCCTGCTGGTTGTTGTTGCGGCGGTGGTGGCTGAGAATTCTGTTCCATTACTGTGGTTGTTCGATGTGGCTGCTTAACAACAAACAAGAACTTGTAGAAGAATTTCTTGGATGTGGAGAAGAAAATTGGTGAAATTAGAGAAATAATTACCATGATTATGGTGAGCTTTCTTGGATTGAGAGGAAGATGAATGAATTGAGAAACAATGACCCATTTTATTAGTCTTCTTCTCCTCCTCCTCTTTCTCTGGTTTTAACAAGAATCAGACGTGTTGATCAAGATTTTATTGCTTCAGTTTTGGGGTAATTGAAAGATGAGAAATTTTTTTATTACAGAAAAAAAAAAAAACAGGAGATGAAAGAATTTCGAGTGTTTGTAGTTTTGTCTGAATAATAGAGGATTTAGTTCTTTAGATTGAGGAAGAGGTCCTAACTCCTAAATATGAGAATTTCTATGTTTTTTTAGTTTTGAATAGCAACGAATTAAAAAGTAATTAAAATATGTATAGGAAACTGCCAAGACATAGGGTGATTTTTATGGTAGAACACTTTTAATATTTTAATTGCAGTTTAAAACACTTTCAATATTTCTTTTATTCTATGACATTTTCAATATTTTCTGACCATTTTTCCCCTGCGTCGATAGTCAATCATATAAATGCTACATGATCGGTTATGTGACTTGTGGTTAGAGTTTTAGGGTTCTGAAAAATTATTGGACGAGTTAACCACAATTCAGCATTTTTTGGGCGAGTTAGCCATAATTCGTTATTGTTTCATTTGTTAACCACAATTCAACAATTACTTTTTAAAAAGTCTAACTCATGGTCAGTTATTCACATCCATGTATGACAATTAACCAAGATTCGTAAAAACTCTAACCGCGAGTCACCTAACCGATCATGTAGACTTTATATGACTAACCACCGATGCAGGGGCAAAATGGTCAGAAAATATTAAAAGTGTCATAGAGTGAAAGAAGTATTAAAAGTGTTCTAGAGTGCAAATATGACTTTAAAAAGTGCTCTAGAGTGTAAAATTTTCCAAGAAGATATAAAGAAAAATAATTAAAAAAAGGGTTGACGATCTATTTCCACACCAAGTATGGCATATACTAATAGATCCACCCCAATTTTCGCCATCTTTCTAAATCCACACAGAGTTTAAATACACAACCAAATTCCACCCAATTTCAAACTTGTACATTCGTTTGCATACAGTGGTAAAGTTACAGATCTAGTTCCACACAATCTGGATTACTGTTGGTTTAAGAGAACCAGAATTACCGATAAAACAAAGATTAACCAGTGAAAGCGCGATTAACCATAATAAACCAGATTCAATAGTTAAACCACTGAACCATGTCTAAGTGATTTCAAAATCTCTCTCGATGAGTAAGAGAAACCAAACAGAAATCGATTAAAAAAAATCCCCAATTGCAAGAACCCTAAATCGCGATCTCTCAAAATTTCTTGCCCTTGTTCTTTTGTTGAATCTTCACGCGAGAGGAGTAAGGAGGAAAGGATGACTGATCTCACAACATATGTGTCTCGTGATGCTTTAGAAGACTCTGACGAGGAAGAGATTCGAGAGCGTAATGATTTCAACATAGAAGAAGCAGTCCTTAATTTCGCCTGAAACAGAGATGAATCTCAGACTGGAAACTAGCTAAATATATGACTGAGAGGACCGAAATGCATGAGAATAGAGTTTAAATTCAACTTACACTTCAGGTTTGGCGAAATTGAAGAATCCGAGTTTTAGGGTTCTTCGATTTTGGGGGTTTTAATCGAGAGTGAGTTTTTGTGATTTTGGGCTAGCTACAACCCAACTGGTATAATAACTGAGGGTTTTTTATTCGGTTAACTCTCCACCCGATTCTTCTCTGGTTCGTGAGAAAACCAATCAATTTAACCACTGTGTGCAAACGAATGTACAAGTTTGAAATTGGGTGGAATTTAGTTGTGTATTTAAACTTCGTGTGAATTTAGAAAGATGACAAAAATTAAGGTAGATATATTAGTATATGTCATATTTGGTGTGGAAATAGATCGTCAGCCCTTAAAAAGATATAAATATAGATGAATATTGCCAAGAAAAGCACTCGAAAATAAGAAGAGCTTAGTAGGTGCCATTTGTTGTGACAAATTTGTCAAAACTGTACAATGATATTTTCGTAAATACATGATTGCATTTTTTTTCACACACGTATTTTTTTATATAAAATCAGAATATTATAATAAAAATATCTTGTCATGGAATAAAAAAATAAAACTATTAATTATTTCCTTTGTTTCATAAATTAAAAAGTGTAAGTTATTTTGCATTTCACTTTTCATAATATTTTTAAATTTTCAATAAATTAATTATATTTTATTTTTAATAATTATGTACATTTTGCAATTTTTTATAAGTTAAGTTATGGTTAGATATATTAAAAATAATTTATTTTGTAAAATAAAGATATTTTGACTTGTTTGTAAAAATCTTAAACATCATTTAAGATGAATCAGATCAAAATGTAAAGATATACTAAATGCTAATAACTAGAGAATTATGTTCACATATAAACAACTTTATTCAATCATTACAAATATGTTGATAAAATACATGGAATTTTATATTGTGGAATCAAGTTTTCTTTATTTTAGATATGATAATTTACATTGTATATTTTTCTGTCAACATAGGATAATAAAACTAAATTAGTAGGTAAATTTTATAACAGATAGGAAACCTTTACGTAGAAAAAGTCTTTTACTTGTAATACCAAAATGCTTAAAAAGTCAGCCTCTTGAGTCAAACGTCTTGGACGTTTTTGTCTATATTCATTTATTTTCCACAACTTGAGATATCATACGATTTTTCCACTAAATGTTGTTTCAAATTAAGGGAACATCAAATTTTCCAATACAAAAAATAAAGAACATGTTTAAACAAAATACAGAACATGTTTAACTTATTTCTTCACCTTTGTCAAAGATTGGCTTATATCAAATCAAAATAAGTTCATATGATCACACATTGATTTGGTTCGGTTCGAGTCAAAATAGATAAAAAAGTTAACTGATAATTCGGATAATTAAAAGGGTTACTAACTAAACCGAATAAAACTATGGTTCGGTTTGTTATAGGATAATATAAAATTTATGGAAATTAATCAAATTTTTTGTTCAATCAGATAAGTTTTTATCGGTTCAGGTAATTGTTAAAATTTTGATTTATTCGGTTCTTCTATTTTCGATTAACTCAGATAATTTGGTTTATTTTTTTAAAAATCTTTAATTTTTTTTATTTTTACTAAAAAACAACACAAAATTCGATTGTCCGATCGGTTTGACAAACCGAACCAAACATACTTTTTTATTTCAAAGATTCGAGTGATGTCATAGATCAGCAAACCGAAACACTTTATTTTTCAATGTTTTCCCTTTGTTGGTAAATAGACTTCAATTTCTATGAATTTCTTGAACGCGTCTGTTTGTTTGTTAAAGAATTTCATGAAATGTTTCCACGTAAACAAATATTGTTAATAACAAAACATTGAAATTGACATAGAAATGAAACTAGACCGCGTAAAAAAAATGCCAGATTAGAAGAAAAAGACATATATTTTGTTTTGTTTTCGTCAATATGAACGCAGAAACAATGGGACACACAAGACGCATACACACTTGTAGACTTGTAGTCACATACAAAGTCTCTTAACTTTCGAAACTCTCTGTACGTAACACACGTTAATTAATTGTTGGTCTTTATGGTGTGGACAAAATCTTTGTAAAGTTTTCAAAGCACGAGCTAAGAAAAAGGGACCACACTCAAGAACACACATGACTAATTTTTTTATTAACTAAAACGTTTCATCACTCTTTTTTGAAAGTCTTTGAGACTGGACTATGTTTTGTTTGGATCGATTAAGAAACCAATGTTTGGTTTTTCAGCACGTTTTTTACTTAAAAAACTCGACATATATATTAACTCGAAACTTTTGATTTGTCTTGACAAATAGTATAGAACTAATTTTGTCCTTGCTTACTTTTGTGTTGACATGTTTGGTCTTTTTCTGTTGTTTCCTTTGATGTTGTGAGTGTTTCAGGCTAATGGATGGAACCTGTACAAGTAGAGATAATGACACCGACAAGTCTAAGTCTGAAGTAAACGATGAGGACCATATAGGAAGTGAAGAGGTTTGGTTTCGTAGTTAGTAAAAACCTATCTTGTTTTGGGGTCTTCTTTTGTTGATTTGTGTAATAATACTTATCAATAGCAACGATACAAAGTCGTAGGGGTGTTATTCGGTTTGTTTGGTTTAGGTCAAATCAGATTGATCTATCAGTTCAGTTTTTGGGTATTTCAGTTAGTTGAAACTGTATCAAATCGAATGGATTAAATTTTTTGTTTGGTTCGGTTAGGTTAATTCAGTTATTAAATAATTTATCGAAATTCACCAAAATTTATGGTTTAATTGGATGATTTCAGGTATTTTAGATCGATTCGGATAATTTCGGCTTACTTTTTTTTTGTCAACAACATGCAATATATGGGATTCGATCCTGGATGGTAACACAGCGACCGCACTAGCACAAACCATTAGGTTACATGCCATGGTTAATTTCGACTTACTTTAATCGGGTACTTTCGGTTTTTTCCAACTTATATGTGCCACAACGGGTCGACCCATTAGCCAAACTCTAAAAAATGAGAGAAGAAGCAAATACTCCCACAGGAAATCGGAGCATGGGTAACAGTGATGTCAAATATTTAACCACTGGGCTAACGTCACTTGTTAACACGGGAAATCAGTTATTTGATATATTTTTTAAAAAAATGATTTTTATCAACTATTTGGTGGGCCACAAAGATGTTAATCAACTAACTCAAACTCTTATAAAATAGCAAATGTTCTCACGGGAATTCTAAGACCCAACCTGGTAACAATGATGTCAAGTTTTTAACCACTACGTTAACATCACGGGTTTAGGTAAATTGTAGTATATTAAATTACCGATCGACAAGAAATTAAATTTTCATTAAGTTGGATCCATCCTGGCTTTATTCAACAATTGATCATAATCCTAGGGTCAAAGGAATGAGCTAATGGGAGATATAATATTTGTATGGGCCTCTATGGGTGATTTAGTGTAAGGGTGCAAATTGCAATTCATGAAATGAACACAAATTAAAACCCATTTACAATTTTGATGATAACAATTCACAATAATGATTCTCCAATAAATTATGAATATAACCAAAATAACTTATTGGTACACCAAACTATCCAATTTAAAGGAAGAATCCAAAGAAACTTGGCCAAAGAGAATCCAATGGCCTATTTTCTCACTCATCACTGAGTCACTCATGTACTAATATATTGACAAATTTGTATCAATTTTGTTTTCTTCTATACATCTAAAATTCCCTATCATTTGGTCCATTAATCATACTAGGAGAGTACCCGCGTTATACGCGGGTTATGTTT
>OVAU01002727.1:0-12032 GCA_900406315.1 Biscutella laevigata subsp. laevigata
TCACCCCGCATATAATGCGGGTATAATTCTAGTTATTATATTATTCTGTTTAAATATAGATTTTCTGTTTTTACATGACTATGAATTTGAATTTTAATATTGAGAGAAAAGTCTAAATATATAATAGACCGGTTTATTAATACGTGATTATGAATATATTATTGTAACAAATTATTTGTCTAGTCGTTAAATGAAATAGTTCAATATGATTTTTTAAGTAAATTTATTCTGTTTTAATAGAATATGTATTTTAAATTTGGAATTTAACCGGTTTACAGACGGCTTACCAAATTTCATTATAAAATCAAATATAACATTTGACAGATATTTTATTTCATATATATGACCACCAATTCACCCTATCCTCAAAATTACCTTTGGCTCTCTATATGTATACAAAGTCAAAGGTTATAAAGGCACCATATTATCATAATCATTCAACATTAACGGTCTACTTTTAACAATCGTAAATGCAAGTGCAAATTTTGTTGTTATTTCATGTACTTTTTAAGACAGAGTAGTTGGCATTCTTGGAAACTGCAAGACTTGCTTAGTTTCACGTTCACAACACATCTTTCCGTATTTAAAAGAATAAAATATTTTGATTCTCATTAACCATGAAGAATGTCGAATACAGGGTATATAAAGACGAAGGAGAAGCTCTCCGTTAACTAACTTAACGACTTGTCACACACGACGTCGTATTGAGCTAAATGTTAACAAACTATTAAAGGAAGGAACGTCGTCGTATGCTCTTGACAGTGATGAAAGTCTTCTACAACTTCGATAAGCTTGATATGCCCCTCAAGCTGGAGTGAATATGGTAGAAACTCTAAGCTTGCCTAGAAGGTTTCTGAACTGAGCTGGGTATAAGGGCTTCGTGAGAATGTCAGCTACTTGGCAGTCGGTGCGCACATGGAGCAACTTCAAAGATCCATCTTCAACTTTCTCTCGGACCACATGGCAATCTGATTCTATGTGTTTAGTTCGTTCGTGGAAGACAGGGTTGTTGCCAATGTAGATAGCTGTCATGTTGTCACAATAGAGTGTTGTAGGTTTGTTGACTTCTATGTTGAGGCCGTGGAGAAGACGTCTGAGCCATACAATCTCTTTTACAGCAAAGGACATGCTTATGTACTCTGCTTCTGCCGATGAGTGTGAAACCATTTTCTGCTTTTTAGACTTCCAAGAGATCAACGAATTTCCCAAGAACATGCAATATCCAGACACTGATCGCCTTATATCCAAGCAGCTACCCCAGTCCGCATCTGCAAATGCCTGAATTTCCAAAGAAGATTGAGAGGAGTAGAATAAACCTTGTCCAACTGTGCCTTTAATGTATTGGAGGATTTTATGAGCTGTTTTCATGTGAGGGATCCGTGGAGTGGAAGTGAATTGGGCCAGCTTCTGAACTGCGAAGCATATGTCAGGTCTCGTCAAAGTCAGATAGATAAGTTTGCCAATGATACGTCTGTATGATTCTGGGTCTGTGATGAGCTCCCCATCATCTTTAAATAGTTTCTGGTTCGGTTCCATGGGGACTGAAGAAGGTTTGCAGGCAAGAAGTCCAGCAGAATCCACTATATCAAGTGCATGACTGTGATCGAGCAATCTCTAATCCGAGGAAATATTGCAGAGGTCCAAGATCTCTTAACTTGAAGTGAGAGGTGAGATGATTCTTCAAATCTTGCACTGCTGAATCCGAGTCTGAAGCAATAATGATGTCGTCTACGTATACGAAGACCACAAGGATGCTCGATTCAGTGACCTTTGTGAAGAGAGTAGAATCTAACATCGTCTTTGTGAGGCCAAATTCAATCAAAGTCTCTGCAAATTTAATGTACCATTGTCGAGAAGCCTGTTTAAGGCCATAAAGTGACTTCTGAAGTTTACACACTGCATTAGGAGGGATGTCTTTAAGTAGTCGATGTTTATAGCCTGGAGGAATCTTCATGTAAATTTCTTCATCTAACTCTCCGTTTAAGAATGCATTAGAGATGTCGAGTTGTGAAAGTGACCACCCTTTGACAGCAGCTACACACAGAAGCATCTTGACAGGGGTTAGTTTTGCCACAAGGGCAAATGTATCGACGAAGTCAATTCCTTCTTCTTGGTTGTAACCCTTGGCACAGAGACGGGCTTTGTGTCGTTCTAAAGTTCCATCTGCAAGGTACTTGAGAGTGTATCTCCATTTGCAGCCAATTGCATGTTTTTCAGGTGGGAGAGAGCAAATTGTCCAAGTGTCTGAATCTTCTAGAGCCTCAATCTCTTTGTCCATGGCCGTTATCCAAGCATCATGAGTTTTTGCTTCAGTGTACATAGTAGGTTCGAAACCCTTAGATATCGCCATTATGAAAGCCATGTAAGGTTCAGAGAGCTTGGCATAAGAGACAAAGTTGCTCATCGGATAAGCCGCTTTGGATTCTATTTGATTGCAGTGATAGTCATCCAAGTATGCTGGTCTCTTTGTCTTTCGTTGGACTGTTGTTCCTGTGATGTCTTCAACTGCAACACTGTTTGATTCATTGGTGGTGTGATTGTTCACCATGAGTGTGCTTCATGATGTTCACGGTCGCCCCATTCTGAGTCGTTTGCATCGTCTTATGAGGAAAAGGGACATGATGATCTGACAAATCTTTGTTAGTAGCAAAAGGGAAAAGAGATTCATGAAACGTGACATTTCAAGAAATGAACACGGATTGAGACTCGATGTCCATGAGCTTATAGCCCTTATAGTTAGTTGGATATCCAATGAAGATGCATGCTTTTGCTCTAGGATCAAATTTGAGTCTCTGCTTCGCAGAAGTTGAAGCGTAAGCTAAACATCCAAACGAACGAAGCATAGCATACTCTGGAACTTTCTTCATCAGTAGTTCGAAGGGTGACTTGTTAGCCAGTTTCTTCGTAGGTATTCTATTGATTAAGAAGGCTGCGGTGAGTATACCGTCACTCCAATAAGCTAATGGCAATCGAGACTGGAACATCAACGATCGAGCCACATTCAACAAGTGTTGATGTTTTCTTTCAACCACCGAGTTTTGTTGAGGAGTTTTAGGGCAAGAGTGGTACGCCATGATGCCTTTGTCCCTGTAAAAGTTAGAAAAGTTGAACTCAGGAGCATTGTGAGATCTTACTCATTTAACCTTAGCCTCAAACTGAGTTTCAACCAAAGAAACGAATTGTGGTAAAACCACTATGGCCTCAGATTTGTTACTTATGAGATACACCCATGTTGCCCTTGAGAAATCATCAACAATGGTTAGGAAGTATTTAAACCCATCATAAGAAGACTCTGCAAAAGGACCCCAAGTATCAATATGGATCAAGTCAAAAGCTTTATTACTTTTGTTATTACGAGCTACAAAAGGCAATATCTTCTGCTTAGCTAAGTGACAAGTTTTACAATGATCAAGCAAATGAGACTTAGGTAAATTGGCGTTAACATCTAAAACATTAGACATTGACAAGAGTTTTTGTTGGGAAGGGTGTCCCAATCTATGATGCCAAGTTTTCATGTCGAATTTCCCAGTCATGCAAATCTGTATAGCAGGAGTTGTAGTTTCAGTTTGATCTAAGATATAGAGGTTTGAGAGTAAGTCACCCCTTTCAATCGTCAATCCCTTTGAATGATCCTGAATTTCACAACCAAGAGAGTTAAAAGACACAGAGTAGTTCTGCTGAGTAATAGCACTGACACTTAGTAAATGGAATTTAAATTGAGGTATAAAGAAAACATCTCGTAGGATAATGTCGCGGTTGATTTGTATAACACCTATACCCATGATCCTCACAAATAAGCCAGTGGGAAGATTGACATTGGTGTCATGAAGAGGGGTGTAATTTGTGAATAAAGACTGGTCATAAGAGACATGGTGTGTAGCACCAGAGTCTATGACGCAAGAATTCATGTTCATAACCTGATCAGATAAAGAGTAGCAGTAGTCATCATTCTGATTCGAGAAAGAACAAATTATTGAAGGGTAGAATGTACCCGAGACATTGCAGACAGTTGGTTTGGAGCTAGTGCTAGCTTTGTTTGTATCTACAACAGTTGAATGGTCAGTCTGTGGCTGAAGCTTTGAGCTGAGATAAGCCACAATGTCTTGAATTTGGTCTTTAGAGAGCGCCACACCATCATTGATATCAGGCTGTGTTGTTTTGAGATCTTTGGTAGCCAAATTTGCAGAAGGAGGAGTAGGGAATTTGTTTGATGAAGATGTCCTTTGACTTTTAGGTTTCCATAAATTAGGATAACCATGGATCTTGTAACAACGTTCAGCTAAATGTCCAGTTAATCCACAGTGGGTGCAAACAGGTCTCGGTTTGGAAGTGCCAATATCAGTCTGAGTCTGCTGCTTTTGGTTGTTGTGTTGGGCTTTGAACTGGAACACTGAGGGGTTGTGATTCTGAACAGACCGTTTCCTTTGAGAATCATCTGACTCGAGCATATTGTACATCTCAGACAAGCTTGGACGAGGCTTCATGTTGAGAATTTGGCTCCGAATGTTAGAGAATTCGTCATTGAGTCCCATGAGAAACTGAGTTATCCGAGTAGTTTCAAGGTCTTTAAGAAGTTTTAAGACCTGAGAACATCTACAACCACTGTTCTCCATCAGGTTTTTAGTGCAAGCCAATTGTTCCCAAAGGGTTATCTTTTTGGTGTAATAGTCAGATAGCGATGAAGAACCCTGACGAAGAGTGCAGATCTCTTGCTCGAGGTTATAGATCTGTGGCAAATTGCTTTTGTGAAAGCGTCGGTAAAGATCATCCCAAATACCAACAACATCTTGTAAGTAAAGGATACTCGCATAGATCTGTTTGGAAACTACATTCAAGATTCAAGCCTTGACCATACTGTTGCAACGACACCATATGCGATATAAGGGATCCGATTCGTTAGGTCTAGGTAGTGAACCATCAACGAAGCTGATCTTGTTCTTTGCTTCGAGGCTTGTTTTCATGGTTATTATCCAGGAATTGTAGTTCTCACCGGTGAGGATTTCAGAAACAATAGACATACTAGGGTGATCACCAGAGTGGAGGAAGAAAGGGTTGTGATGGTTGTCAATCGAATCTGAGCCATAAACTGATGCAGAGGGTGCATTCAAGGATTTTGGTTCATCAGAAACGATCAGATCTATCTGGATTTGTCCATGTTGCTCAGCAACCGGGAGGTGTTGTGTGGATTTACGAGATGACGGACGGTGTCTGATTAGACGATTCCTGAGCTTAGTGACTCTTCTTGCCATGATCGGAGATCTTCAAGAGGCACGAGTCGAAAGAAGCTGAAGTGGAATCGGAAGATTTACGCCGGGAAAGCGGAAAAGTCCCGGAAGAGTGAGAGTCTTTAAACTGCTGATACCATAACAGAATGAAATATTTTGATTCTCAGTAACCGTTAAGAATGTCGAATACAGGGTATATAAAGACGAAGGAGAAGCTCTCCGTTAACTAACTTAACGACTTGTCACACACGACGTCGTATTGAGCTAAATGTTAACAAACTATTAAAGGAAGAAACGTCGTCGTATGCTCTTGACAATGATGAAAGTCTTCTACAACTTCGATAAGCTTGATAGTATTCGCTCCATCGACACTTAGCAAGGCCACAAAAGCTACAAAACAAAATAAACATTTTAAATAAGAAGTTGAAGTATATTAACCAAAACGTAAGAGCATGTACAATGCGGGGTTCTTAAATTGGGGTTCTTACCTAATAAAATAATAATAAAACAATTTTTTATTATTTTTTCTTCTTAAGAACCCCTAAGAAACAGCTATAATATAAAAATCTTAAGGTAGAGTTCTTAAGTCTAACTAATATTTTATTAATATTTTATTAATAAAAGAAGCTAAGGTAGAGTTCTTAAGGGTAACTTGAAAATGACTATCTAAACCTAGAAAATGTATCTTATATATAAAAGATAAGGGGGTGAACCCTCCATCTGACACATCAGCACTCATCCCTCTGCCACATCAGCAATCACCTTTCTCCTCTGAACAACACAAACGTCATCTCTTTACCAAAAAAAAAAATAATGGAATTAATAGGTTTAAGTTTCATAGTAATGATCGAGTCCACTAACTATAATTATTCTTCTTCAAACGTTTTTCTTAGTAATACAGAGGGTCATCATTCGCCTTCATAGACCAAGACATGTCATTCTGGTTTCAAAGAGGAGATGAAGGAGAGACGCGTGCGAGAGGTCTAGAAGCAAGATATGTACTATACTTTGTTTGTCGAGCAAAAAAAAAGGCGAATGGATGAAACAACAAGAGACATCTGTGAGGATTTCTTTCCCCTTTCAACATCTCCGCAGAATAAAGCCCAATATTCCCGTAAATGGACTAGAGTCTGAGAATTTCGTCTGCTGGTTAGGGTTATGGATGAAATTTTACAGTTACATCTCTTACATTCTCCTTGTTATCGTTTCCAGGATAAGTTCTTTGCTTAACTGAGACGAACTCACCATGAGGTACCAGCTACATCTCTTACATTTACAGTTGTCGAATTTTATATCTTCTTCTTTCGTATGTCATTTGTTTAATGTTTCACCAATCAATTTTAGCTTGCTTTAAGAATAATGTATCTGTATATAGCAATCGTCTTATTCTTCTAATCCGCTTAATTCGTAGCTTTTAGTATGTGAATGGCTCAGAAATGAGAAGAACTTGTGCTTATGGTTTGGTGAAAATCTGAGGTTGATGCGAGAATAAGTTACCACACATTCCCCGTCCTAAGATGAAAATCTGCATGCTCGGAGATGCTCAACATGTCGAGGAGGCTGAGAAAATGGGGCTAGACTATATGGATGTGGAAGCTCTTAAAAAGCTTAACAAGAACAAGAAACTTGTGAAAAAAGCTTGCAAAGAAATACCATGCTTTCTTGGCTTCTGAGTCTGTTATTAAGCAGATTCCTCGTCTTCTTGGTCCTTGTCTCAACAAGGCAGGCAAGTTCTTGCTTGTTTCACTCAACCTCAAAATCTGTGTCTTTCATTAAGCATATGTTGTGAGATTTTCCTTTGTAGATGGTTTATATAAGTATAGTTGTTTTGTACTCTATGCAGGAAAGTTTCCAACGCTTGTGAGCCACCAGGAATCCTTGGAGTCTAAGGTGAATGAAAGAAAGGCAACTGTTAGATTTCAGCTGAAGAAGGTTCTGTGCATGGGAGTTGCAGTTGGTAACCTTTCAATGGAAGAGAAGCAGATCTTTCAGAATGTCTCTATGTTACTCTTCATGATTATCATAAAATTTGTTCTATTTGCCTTTGTGAAACTTGCAGGTCGGGTGTTTGTTACTAGAGATTGTAGAGATCTCAAAGTGAAATCTAAAAACGCAAGTACTCTGTTTCTTGCTCTGAATTTCTTTCTTTCATTGATAATAGATTGGCTATAAGTAGCCTTACACGAGCAAGACAACATTCCTAAAAACATGCTAACAACTCAGTCACGTGAACTTCTAAAACACAAAAGTCTAAAGATAGCAAACTACTAAGTCAACATGACTTGGTCTTAATTGAAACATAAACCAACTAATCTACTAAAGTCGATAACGACTCTTATTCGTCTTGACTTGAATTTAGCTCCAACAAACCCTCCCTAAACTAAGCTTGGTACAAGCTTAGCTTATCTTTAGCAGAGCAGATTCCAAGTCTGTTCCTTAACTTCTCATAAACGTCACGACTCAAAGCCTTGGTACATATATCCGCCACTTGTTCGTGTGTTCCACAGTGTTCAAGGCTTAATTCTCCATTGTTAACCAAATCTCTTAGAAAATGGAATCGAACCCCAATGTGCTTGCACCTTCCATGAAAAACT
The DNA here is from genome assembly GCA_900406315.1 of Biscutella laevigata subsp. laevigata. Lineage (NCBI taxonomy): Eukaryota > Viridiplantae > Streptophyta > Magnoliopsida > Brassicales > Brassicaceae > Biscutella > Biscutella laevigata. Next base: position 7,820 of record OVAU01002727.1, read on the forward strand.
GGATTCCTTGAAAGCTTGATAGTCGATGTATTATCACACATAATGATTGTGCTTCCACTTAACTCACTTCCTAGCTCCTTCAGTACTCTCTTAACCCATATTGCTTGACACGCACATATCGACGCAGCAACGTATTCAGCTTCTGTAGTAGAGAGTGTCACAATTGGTTGTTTTTTCGAGAGCCAAGCGACTGCAGCACCATTCATAAGAAATACATAGCCTGACGTACTCTTTCGACTATCAATATCACCAGCAAAATCACTATCTGTGTATACTTCCACAGTTTCAGTTTCTCTTTTCTTGTACCAGATTCCAAAATCTAGAGTTCCTTTCAAATATCTCAAAACTCTCTTGGCTGCTAATAGATGAAGCTTTGTAGGTCTAGACATATAACGACTAAGAAGACTTACTGAGAATTGCAGGTCTGGTCTTGTCGTTGTGATGTACATGAGACTCCCAATGATTTGCTTATAGACAGTATTATCTACTAGCTCTCCTTTCTCGTCCTTATCAAGCTTGTTTCCAGGAATCATTGGATTTGAAACTGAGTTGCACTCTCCCATATCAAAACGCCTCAACACTTCCTGAGCGTATTTTGATTGTGCAATGTGAATTCCTTGTGTTGTCTGACGTACTTCAATGCCTAAGAAGTACCTCATTTTTCCCAGATCGGTCATGTCGAACTCATTCTGCATCGATCTTTTAAACTCCTTCATCATTGTAATGTCATCTCCTGTATAGATTAAGTCATCAACGTAGACACTGACCATAAGAATATTACCGAGCTTGTTGTTCTTCAAAAACAGAGTTTCTTCGTTCTGAGATTTTACAAAACCCTCCTTGATGAAATAGTCCTCAATTCGACTGAACCATGCCCGTGGGGCTTGTTTCAGACCGTACAACGCCTTGTGTAGTTTGTAGACTTTATCTTCATGTCCCTTAGCTACATAACCATTCGGCTGCTGCACATACACATCTTCTTCAATCACACCATGTAGAAACGCAGATTTTACATCCAATTGATAGATGATCCATGATTGTTGAGCAGCTTTAGCCAATATCATTCTGATTGTATCCATTCTAGCAACTGGAGCATAAACTTCTGTATAATCTATCCCATGCTTCTGTGAGTAACCCTTTGCTACCAAACGAGCTTTGAATTTGTTCACCTCTCCATGCTCATTTAGCTTTGTCTTATATATCCATTTCACGCCTATGCACTCGGCTCCTGCTGGTAAATCAGTGAGTTTCCAGGTGTGGTTCTTCTCAATTGAACTTATTTCATTATTCATAGCTTCTCTCCACTTCAAACTTTTTTCAGCTTCTTCAAACGTTGTAGGATCATCTGAACCAATTTCTACCATGTACACCATGTCTGCATCATCATCGTCTTCGTCACCTGTGAGTGCAAAACCAGTGACATAGTCATTCAAATATCGTGGGGGTCTTGTTCTTCTTCCCTCCCTGACTCCCACGATCTGCTCATCTTGAACATCATCAGTTGCCTCAGTTTGTTGTTCTGGTAGAACATCCTCAGTGATCTCTGCTTCACCGTCACTTTGTTCGTCTTCACTCTCTTCCCAAACTGTGGTATCATCATTCCATGTTAGAGTGCTGGTCTTGTTGTGTTCTTGATCTGATTCCCAATCCCATCCTTTCTCTTCTTCGAAAACAACATCTCGGCTGATTATGGTCTTTTTGGTCTTTGGATCATATAGCTTGTAACCTTTTGATTCTTCAGAGAAACCAANCTGATTCCCAATCCCATCCTTTCTCTTCTTCGAAAACAACATCTCGGCTGATTATGGTCTTTTTGGTCTTTTGATCATATAGCTTGTAACCTTTTGATTCTTCAGAGAAACCAATTAGAACACATGTTGTGCTCTTATCATCCAGTTTACGCCTCCTTTCATCAGATATGTGAGCATGTGCTAAACTTCCCCAAACTCTAAAATGTTCAACACTTGGTTTAACACCACTCCAAGCTTCTTGTGGTGTAGCANTGATATGTGAGCATGTGCTAAACTTCCCCAAACTCTAAAATGTTCCACACTTGGTTTAACACCACTCCAAGCTTCTTGTGGTGTAGCATTCTTAACAGCATGTGTAGGACATCTGTTTAATACATAGAAAGTCCATTTTACAGCATCTGGCCAGAAGATTTTTGGTACCTTTCTTGTTGAGAGCATGGATCTGACCATGTTCATGACAGTCCGATTTTTCCTTTCAGCAATGCCGTTTTGCTGCGGCGTATAAGCTGTGGTGAGTTGTCTTCTTATTCCCTGCTCCTTACAATAATCAGAGAACTCTCGTGATGTGTACTCCCCTCCCCTATCAGTTCTCAAACATTTTATGTTCCTTCCTGTCTCAATCTCTACTTTCTTCTTGAACAGTTTGAACACATAAAATGCCTCTGATTTCTCTTTCAAGAAATAGACCCAAGCTTTTCTGCTACAGTCATCTATAAAACACAGGCTATACCTCTTTCCACTTGAGGAGATGGGACTTATGGGACCGCATATGTCAGAATGTATGAGTTCCAGTGTCTCCGTGGCTCTCCAGTTGCTCTTCTTAAGCATAGCATTTCTCGGTTGCTTGCCTACTAGACAGTCTGAACATGTGAAGTTTTGTGTATCAAAATCTGNCGTGGCTCTCCAGTTGCTCTTCTTAAGCATAGCATTTCTCGGTTGCTTGCCTAGACAGTCTGAACATGTGAAGTTTTGTGTATCAAAATCTGGAAGTCCTCGTACCAGCTTCTTCTGTTGCAACGTCTTCATCCCACGGTGATTAAGGTGTCCGTACCGTTCATGCCACAACCTTGATATCTCTTCTGCAACTGTTTGGAAACATTGTTGTTGTCTTAGTGTGTCATCTTTTGTTTGATCGAACACCGCAAACATTCGATTTGGACTCATCTTACTTTCAGCTAGCAGACCCCTTTCCTCATGATATATCTTGCAGAAATCTTTCTGTATAATGATCGTTAGCTCCTTCTCCTGAAGCTGTCCCAGACTCAGCAAATTATTCCTTAGCTCAGGTACAAGATAAACATTGCTGATTGTGTAGCTTGCATTGTTTAATATCAGCTTGACACTGCCCTTTCCAATGACGTCCATTCTCTTATCATTTCCCAACTTCACTGTGTGCTTGAACTTCATATCAATCTGAGAAAACAGTTCCTTGTCACCACTCATGTGATTAGAACATCCTGAATCCAGAAACCAAGCTCTTTTCCTTTCATTTCCTTGTTTCTCTTCCTGAGTTATTAACAGCTTAGGAGTCGAATCTTTCGTTTCTGACTTCTCACCTTCGTTATCATCAACAGTAGCCATTAGAAGCATTTCTTCACCTTCAAAGTCAGCATAGTTTGCTTCTTCATCCCATTGAGGGCATTCGTTCTGAAAATGACCCAACTTGTGACATTTGTAACATTCAATGGTGCTTTTATTGAATGCTCTACCACGACCACGACCACGCCCTCTTCCTGCATATCCTCTTCCTCTTGACGACGTGCCTCTTTCACTGGTTACTTTGAGAACTTGCTCTTCTCCTTTCTCTGGTTTTCTAAACTTTTGCTCATGGACAGCAAGGGAACTTTGCAGTTCAGCTAGCGTGAGTTTTTCAATTTCCTTGGATTCTTCAATAGAAACCACGACGTACATGAATTTCTCACTAAGCGTTCTGAGAATTTTCTCCACAACCTTTGTTTCATCTAGAGTCTCACCATTACTTCTCATTTGATTTGTAACAGCTAGAACCCGAGCGAAATATTCTTCAATATTCTCAGTTTCCTTAATCTCCAAGATTTCAAAATCCCTTCTTAACTTCTGCAAAAGTGACCTCTTCACACGAGCATTCCCTCCAAACTTTGCTTTCATCGACTCCCATATGATCTTAGATGATTTCCGATCTAAGATCTGTTCAAAAGTGACCCTATCGATGCTTTGATAGAGGTAGTGCTTTACCTTATGGTCATTTGTCTTGACATTGTCCAATTCCTGTCTTTGATCTGCTGTCAACACAGTGGTGGTTCCTGGTTCTTCATGGCCAATCTCGATCACACTCCAGAGTCCTCTGGCTCGAAAGAAGTTTTCCATGACTTCAATCCAATGGTCCCAGTGGCCATCGAACTGTGGCAGCTTCATCTTGTCATCTCCCATTTTGTTCTCTCACTCACACTTGAAGCTACGGCTTCTTTTCTTTCAGATCTGAA
>OVAU01002730.1:0-11757 GCA_900406315.1 Biscutella laevigata subsp. laevigata
GGAGATCGTAGTTTCTTAAAAAAGTTAGAAATAGTGGGTAACTGTTTATAGATCGTTGATAAACATAAAATTTGAATTGGATGACTAACCTTTTCATCCAAAAGTATTAAGTCCAATCCACCAATATCTCCAGATGTATTGTTGTTGTTGAATCGCTATGATCGTGCAATTCTAGATTTGATCTTCCAAATTTTTTATTTTAAAATCATCTTTAGTTGAGTGTAACATCCACTTTCATGATGTGAAAAACTGGAGTAGAGAAAATGTATAGATGTAGAAGAAACTGAAAAATTAAGAGAGAAAGACTGAAAATCAAAAGACAATATGAAAGAAAAAATTGAAAAATTTTATCTCAATTAACACGGGATCGTGGACCATGATTTTAGGAAAGTGAAAACTATATTCATAAATAAAATTTATAATAAAAAAGAATATTTAGTCAAAAATCGTTGGAGCATTTTTTTTTATTTAAAAAATTCTTAAATTTCAATTATATAAAAATAATGGACACGCGTCAGACAAATAAATCATCAACTGACTTGTGCTTTATAAGTATAAGATAATATATATTAGTGTGTATAATATATATATATATATATATATATATATGCATATATATGTATTTGGTGGAAGAAACTTTTATAGACAAGATGTTCTTGCATTTAGGAATGATTTGAAAGCTTGATTGTTGTATGAATGATTATTTAGAAAAGGTACAACTAGTCCTTATTTATAGGAAAGAAAAACAAATGAAAGAGAGACATCTCACAAGCTACATGTTTAATCTTAAGGAAAGATTAATGTCCTTATCAATGACACATCCATGTTCATGCATTATGACACATGAAAGATACGTGGCAATAAAGTCACTCAATTATAATATACACTTTATTATAAGAAGAAATCTGTAATATTCCAATGTCCCTCTCCAAATTTTACNTATCCATGTTCATGCATTATGACACCTTAAAGATACGTGGCAATAAAGTCACTCAATTATAATATACACTTTATTATAAGAAGAAATCTGTAATATTCCAATGTCCCTCTCCAAATTTTACAGAGAGTGAATATACTTTATGGGCTTATACCCAAATGAACCAGTGCTCGCCTTTTTTGCTTTATGGCGTAAACCCAACTGTCTAGTTTCCTCAACGGAGCGGAATTCACAGTAACCGTATTCACTTTTTGAATTTAGAGAAAAAAGAACACAACTTTACAAAAATATCATCATTCATCGCTCAAATGGCGACGATGAGAAGGAGAAATGATGAAGAAGACGACCAAGTGTGGGTCTCACACTACTCGTCAAACCATAGCATACTGCTTGTAGGAGAAGGAGATTTTTCTTTCTCTCACAGCTTAGCCACTCTATTCGGCTCTGCTTCTAATATCTGCGCTTCTTCACTCGACTCATACGGTAACACTTCCTTTGCTTATACGTACTTCTTTCAGAGTTTTGATTTCGTTTTCTATGTCGAGGTCTTAGGGTTTTATGTCGCTTTCAGACTTTACTGTGGGAAGAATCGAAATCAATTTCTAGGGTAAACTACTGAGAATGGATGTTACAGTGTTAACAATTTTTGAAGCATTAAGTTGGGTTTTCCACAGTTGTTTTATGTCTACTATGGTGATTGATGCAGATGATGTGGTTAGAAAGTATAAGAAGGCAAGATCAAACCTTGAAACATTAAAGGGACTTGGAGCTTTCCTTTTACATGGAGTTGATGCAACCAAACTGCATTTTCATCCTGATCTTCGTTTCAGAAGATTTGATCGTGTCATCTTCAACTTCCCTCACGCTGGTTTTCATAGCAAAGAGAATGATTCCTATCTTATACAGTGAGTGTGTGTGCTTTGGAGTTACTGATACTGTCTTCTCAAAGGTTTGTCAGATGTTCTTTGTCTGTTTGTGTTGTAGGAAGCATAGGTCATTGGTGTTGGGGTTTTTTCATTGTGCAAGCCATTTGCTAAGAGCTGATGGACAAATTCATGTCTCTCACAAGAACAAAGCACCCTTTTGTCTCTGGAATCTCGAGGAGCTTGCTAGCAGATGTTTTCTTGTTTTGATGCAATGTGTGCCGTTTGAGAAGAGCACATACCCTGGTTACGAGAACAAGAGAGGAGATGGCTCCAGATGTGACCAACCTTTCCTTTTGGGAGATTGCAGTACTTTTAAGTTTCGATTATGTCGTGTAGCGAAGGAGCTTTACGCAGAGAAATTGAAATGGAAAGAAGAAAAGGAACGTGAATCGAAGTGTCCAAAAGCTTTTTCAAATAAGCAGGCAGTCTCGTTTGATCATGTGTATCCCCTCCAAACAGAATTTCAAGGTGTTAGCCACAGACTAGTTTCGTCTGAGCTTAGCTATCACCTCGACCATAACCTAAGGCAAGTCCAAGATCCTTTGGTTCACGCAAGACACATAACAACTCCATTAGATTACCAAGAACATAGATATTCACAGTTGGTAGATCCTCGGGTTGCTCTTGAAAAAACCTGTTTCCAGTTTCAAAACTACTCAATAGAAATGGACAAGCTCGGATACACTGAAAGAAGCAGCCAGCTTTGTCAAGAGTCTTCTTTTCAAACAAATTGTCATCGTCTAGAACAGTTTCATGAATGCTCTAACCACCTCAGTAATGGAGGGCAAATGCTGACAAACTTTCCAATTCAAGCTAGTCAAGAACCATTATTTGATCGCTCTAACCGCTTCAGTGGAGTGTCTCAAGGAATTTACAACGGGGAAGTACGAAGAATGCTCATACGGGGCAGCTTTTCTCAAACGTACACTGAAGAATCAAAAGAACGAAGCTTGACTAGGCAGAGAAACCTCAATATTCACTGGTAAAATCATTGATACTTGTTTTCTCTTTTTCTCATTGATATTTACTTATACAATGGAAACAAAACCTAAAGCGATATAAAAATCATACAGGTAACCAATCTTCAAAGAACTTTTCAGGATAAATTTTGTGGATACAAGGTAACTGAAGCTTGGACTTAGTAACAAATCTTTAAGAATAACAGTCTATGTTCTGTTCTGTTTTTTAGGAGCTGCAATATGCTAACTACTAATATCTCAAAACCGACATGATCCCAAAATGGAGATGAGATTTGGGATCATTTTGTGTAATTAGTTTTTGAGAATTTGTAGTTGTAATGGTTACATTGTCTTAAGGTGATAATCAACTACAAAATTGCTTCTGCAAGAGACACTGGTTAAACCAGAAGGTTTGATTTGAAGCATTTCTTAAAGAAACTTATTTTTTATATGTACAGTATAGAAAATAACAATATTATGTTTATCATTGCTTGTACAAATATATAAACTTAAACTTAGCCGACAAGGCGACAATCACTATCAAATCAAGTAATTAAATAATGGAACGAAAGTGTCAAGAAAATTCCAAGGAAATCGATAGTTGAAGAAAAAAGAAGAAATAAAATGTCATAAAAATGGTAAATTTCAAGGAATTTGCTTATGACTGTTTCCATAGTAAATCAATATACACATTGACTATGACATATATATATAAATTATAATATTATGTTGATAGAATTGCCACGAACACGTAAATGAAATTACTTATCATTAAATTTTATTATTGATATTAGTCGTTAATCGTTATAGTAGTTGTGGATCTATAACAGAGAAACATCCTAGATGATAGAATATATAAATGATAAAATAATAATATAGATATTTCTGATTCATTGCGTATGGTTCTTGTTTTATATATAAACATATCTCAATAGAAGCAAACAGTCAATCTCCTTACTCACAAACCCAATTATCTCCGGTGGATTCTTCCCGGCGATACAATGATGGTAAGTGTTGCAGTCATTCTTTTTTTTACATCTTCGGTAAAAAACTATGTTTCTTGCGTAACACGAAACTTGTTCTTTCTTCAGCAACGAATAGTACTGAAGATGGATATGAATGCGAGTGAGAGATCAATGAAGAAAGCTATGAAAATCGCGTCTGGAACATCTGGTAAANACATCTTCGGTAAAAAACTATGTTTCTTGCGTAACACGAAACATGTTCTTTCTTCAGCAACGAATAGTACTGAAGATGGATATGAATGCGAGTGAGAAATCGATGAAGAAAGCTATGAAAATCGCGTCTGGAACATCTGGTAAACACTTTTTACTTGTAACTTGCGGGACAAGTTAGGTCATGTGAATCGTTTTTCATTATCTTTATTTCATTTAGGTGTGAGATCAGTCTCGATACAAGGACAGAACGATCAGTTAGTTGTAGTGGGACAAGGAATTGACGCGGCGGAGCTAACACGTGAGCTCAAGAAGAAAGTTTGTCACACTAGTATCCTCACCGTTCAAGCAGTGCCACCGCCGCAACAGCAGCAGCAGCAGCAGCCACCGCAGCCTTTTTCATCAATAGGGCATCATCACAACGAAATGTCTCCGGCGAGAAGGTGTATTTGTGAGATACCGAATTCGGGTTTCTGTGGATTTTGTAGATCGATGAGTCAGAATAGTTATCAGATGGTTGCTCCGCCGTTGTATCATACACCGGTGATCTATGGGAGTTATCGTGATGAGCCCGATGGTTGCATAATCATGTGATTGATTTTTGTTTTTTGAGTGTTTTTTTCATGACTTTCTTGTTTCTTTTTTCTTTTTCGAAATAGCTTTTTATGAACAAAAAAAATAAAAAAATTCTAATTTCTTGATCATATAATCTTGTAAACAGCAAAATTTAAGACTCGTGGTTCTGTAAATGTTGTAACAGTGAACTAATTTNNNAGACTCGTGGTTCTGTAAATGTTGTAACAGTGAACTAATTTGATTAGACAAATAAATCTTTGGTTAGTGATATTAAGACTATGTCCGACGGGACAAAAGTGAGAGTTTCTTTAATTTAAAAACGAATAAAAAATGGTTTGAGCAATGTAAATGTGTAGAGCCGGTTCTTCATTTAGCATTTTGGGATCGCATTAAGAACTGCGACGTGTCATTCGTGGATTGGGTCATCATTTTTACGCGAAAGAAAAGGTATTCTTCGAGAGAGACGAAACTGAGAGGAGAGTGGTGAATGGTCTCCCTTGTTCTCCGGCGTGGATCTCGCTGAAATCCGTCGTCGGCGCCGCTACAATTCGAAGATAATTTCATGCTCACCTGCAATTCATGTTCAGTTGATATAGTTCAAACAGACTAACGGCCAGGACACGTGGACGAACAAGATTAAGAGCAATCAACGGTTGAGATCAACTGAAAAACAGATTTATATTTCAGTTTGTTTTGCAAAACGATTCATTCCAAAAAGTTGTTACATTGATTCTCCCTCTCTTCTCTCTGTAATGGTGATTGCTTGATACAGCCACTGCAACGATTCCCTTCTTCCTGAGGATTGTTGTAAGTTGTTCTTGATTCTCTGTTTCTTGAACATAGAATCTGTTGATTGAATAAAGAGTGAAGTTCTTTAGCTCGATTCTAAGCTTGCTTAGCTTATCTGTATCAAAGGTATCAGACGTCAAACTGATTCTCGGATCAACGATGGAAACGAGAACTAACTCGAAGAAGGATAAAGAAGTTGCAGAAGATCCTCTCGGATCTCGGATGGAGAAGCTGGAGGCAAAATTTTCCGAACATCATGAAGAAATGGCGAAGAATATCGCTGATATTTTTGACGCGATTAAGGTGATGAAGAATAGTGGGGCGTCTACTTCTGGAGGAATGATGAATCCTCAACAGCACGCTTCGTCGTATCCGGCGCCTTACACCCAAGGTCTGATTACAACAGTCCGACCAGGTACTCAGCACCATTACACTCGCTTAGCGAAGCTCGACTTCCCTAGATTTAGCGGAGATCGGTTAAAAGAATGGCTCTTTAAAGTAGAAAAGTTCTTTGCTATTGATCGAACGCCAGAAGAACTTAAGGTTCCCATAGTAGCTATACACTTAGATGATAGTGCAGCTGACTGGAATCAATCGTTGGAACAAGCTGAGGAAGTAGATGAGAATTTGCAGGATTGGCAGTATTATAAGTCGATCTTGAAGGAAAGATTTGGGAATGTTGGTGATGATCCGATTGCAGAACTAAAGAACCTGCAAGAAACGGATACAATTGCAGAGTATCACGCAAAGTTTAAGAATATCAGGACACGAGTCACTCTTTCAGAGAAGTATTTGGTGAGTTCTTACTTGGCTGGGTTACGGATCGACACTCAGATGCATGTTAAGATGTTTCAGCCACAAACGGTTAAGGATTGCCTAAAGATTGGGAGGCTGTATGAATTGGCACATCCGAGGAAGAGTTCGTGGCAAAGTGTTACTCCGACCAGAGGCAACTCTAAAGGCTTGTTACCAGCTCCAAGGGAGAGTGAAAAACCAGTGGTCAAACAAGCTATAACGGAGCGACCACCCACTAAGTTTCAGCCAAGGAAATTCCTAACCAGTGAAGAAATGATTGAGAGAAGAGCCAAAGGGCTATGTTATCATTGTGATGAGAAGTACTCACCTGATCACTATAAAACTCACAAGCGCCAGTTATTTTGGTTAGAAGGTGAGGATGGCGAGGAAGATGAAGAGTGGCACGACCTTGTGGATACAGAGGATGATAGTGGTGAAATTGCACAAATCTCTGTAAATGCAATATTAGGGGTTGCTGACTACAGTACAATGAGGGTCAGAGGATCATTCAATAAACGTTCCCTCTTTCTGTTAATCGATTCTGGTTCAACTCATAACTTCATCGATTGGTCTGTGGCAAATAAATTGGGGTGCAAATTGTTGAAGTGGGATAACACAAGGGTTATAGTGGCAGATGGGAATAAACTGACAGTGCAGGCAAAGATAGAAGGTCTGCAATGGGAGTTTAATGGATCGAAGTTTCAAGCTGACTTTATGGTCATTCCTCTGACTGGTTGTGATGCAGTGTTAGGGGTCCAGTGGTTACAAACTCTTGGCCCTATTACATGGAATTTCAATAATCTCACAATGAAATTCATGATGGATCGGAAGAAAGTGGTGTTAAAAGGGATGAGTAAAGGGTCGGTTCGAGCAATCAAGTGTGAAAATCTGAACAAGTTCCAGAAGGATACAGTCCAACTTTCAATGCTCTATGTTACTAAAGATGATGATCAGGGATTTATGGAGCTTAACTCATTGAGTACTACAAAAGGTGTGTGTTCATTTCCTAAAATAACTTCACTGCTGCAGGAATTCAGTGACGTTTTTGAGGAACCAACGGAATTGCCACCTTTTCGAGAACTTCATGACCCTAAAATACCACTGTTACAAGGAGTTAATCCAGTCAACCTAAGACCATACCGTTATGCTATTCATAAGAAGAATGAGATTGATACATTAGTTCAGTCAATGTTGTCTAATGGTATCATTCAAGGGAGTGAGAGTGCTTTTGCTTCCCCGGTGGTGTTAGTAAAGAAATAAGATGGATCTTATGGATGAATTAGGTGGTTGTGTGTGGATTACATAGGGTTAAATGGATTGACAGTGAAGAATCGTTTCCCTATTCCATTAATTGAGGATCTTATGGATGAATTAGGGGGTTCTGCAGTATTTTCCAAAATTGACCTGAGAGTTGGTTACCACCAAGTGAGAATGCATCCTTCGGATATGCACAAAACAGCTTTCAAGACACACAGTGGGCATTTTGAGTATAGAGTGATGCCATTTGGACTTACGAATGCTCCTGCCACATTTCAGGGGTTCATGAATGATGTGTTCAAGGACTTTCTAAGGAAATTTGTGCTTATCTTCTATGATGATATACTCATTTACAGCAGTTCTATGGAAGATCATGAGAAGCATTTAAGGGAAGTGTTACTTCTCATGAGGCAACAGAAGTTGTATGCTAAAGAGAGCAAATGTGATTTTGATACATCAAGAGTGGAATATATGGGTCACTTTATACAGAAGGAGGGTATTACAACTGATCCAGATAAAGTCAAGGCTGTCCAAGAATGGCCGCAACCAGAAAATTTGAAATAGTTGTGTGGGTTATTAGGCTTAGCCAACTACTACAGAAGGTTTGTCAAAGGCTTTGGAACAATTGCTCGCCCTCTAACAATGCTGACAAAGAAAGATTCCTTTCACTGGGATTCGGAAGCTCAGAAGGCTTTTGTAGCTCTAAAAGCAGCAATGTGTTCCACACCGGTCTTAGCTCTCCCAAGATTTGATAAGCCTTTCGTCGTGGAAACAGACGCGAGTGGGAATGGCATTGGAGCAGTTTTGATGCAAGAGAACCATCCATTAGCCTATATAAATCGCCACTTGAAAGGTAAACAAACTCACCTGTCGATATATGAAAAGGAACTGTTGGCAGTCGTTTTTGCAGTACAAAAGTGGAGACATTACCTACTTCAAAGTCATTTTGTGATAAAGACTGATCAAATAAGTTTAAAGTACCTTTTGGAGCAGCGCTTGAATACACCAATTCAACAACAATGGCTACCAAAGTTACTAGAATTCGATTATGAAATTCAATACAAAGCGGGGAAAGAAAATCTTGTTGCAGATGCTCTTTCCAGAGTTGAAGGATCGGAAGTTTTGTCCATGGCTATGACAGTGGTGAATGGAGATTTAATGCAGCGCATACAAGCTGCTTATGACACTGATCTTAGTACAAAAGAAATTATGACTGATTTGCAGAAAGATCCAAGACTCAAGAAACACTTTGTGTTTTCAAGGGGCATTTTGAGAAGCAAGCGCAAGTTGTATGTTCCAAATGATCTTCCGTTGAGAAATGATATACTAAATTGGATGCATAGCTCGGGAGTTGGAGGACATTAGGGTAGAGACGCCACTAACCAAAGGGTGAAGAGTATATTTTACTGGAAAGGAATGGCTAAAGATATTGCCAAGTTCATCAGAAGTTGTGGTATTTGCCAACAATGCAAGTACGATAATACAGCATCAGCTGGATTGTTACAGCCATTGGAGGTTCCCAAGGCTATCTGGTTAGATATCTCACTTGATTTCATCGAAGGACTGCCACTTTCATTTGGCAAAAGCGCTATATAGTCGTGGTGGATCGCTTCACTAAGGCAGCTCATTTTATCGCCTTGAGTCATCCTTATACAGCAGTAACCATAGCTCAGGTTTATCTTGACAATGTCTTCAAACTTCATGGGTTCCCTAACTCCATAGTTAGTGACAGAGACACTGTCTTCTTGAGTGACTTTTGGAGAGAATTCTTTACACTCCAAGGAGTATCATTGAATTACTCGACGGCGTATCACCCCCAGAGCGATGGACAAACAGAAGTGGTAAATAGATGTTTGGAAACTTACCTCCGTTGCATGTGCAGTGATCGACCGTATTTGTGGAGCAAGTGGTTACCCGGCTGAGTATTGGTATAATTCGAGTTTCCACACAGCAGCTCAGTTGACACCTTTTGAAGCTGTGTACGGCCAACCACCACCACAACATCTTCCTTACCTCCCTGGAGAATCCAAAGTAGCAGTCGTAGCCCGAAGTTTGCAGGAAAGGGAAAACATGCTACAGATCCTTCGTTTTCATTTGTCGAGAGCTCAACACCGAATGAAACAAATAGCTAATCGAAGGAGGAAGGAGAGGAGTTTTGAAATTGGAGATATGGTTTTTGTCAAGCTTCAACCTTACAGACAAGGAACGCTGGTGACTAGAGTTAATCAAAAGCTGGCACCAAAGTATTACAAACCTTATCGGGTGATAGACAAGTGCGGGTCAGTGGCTTACAAGCTAGCTCTACCAGATTACTCCAAAATTCACCCAGTTTTTCACGTTTCTCAGTTGAAACTCCGAGTCGGGGATAACACCATCAGCAACCAACTACCATCGATAGCACAGGATGTACTGATCAAGAAACCAGAGGAAATCTTATAGCGAAAGATGGTTCAACGTCAAGGTCGTGCTGCAACAAAGGTGTTGATCAAATGGGCTAACGAAGATGTCTCGGAAGCTACATGGGAGTTTTTGTTCGATATTCAGGCCAAGTATCCTCTGTTTCTTGAACATAGAATCTGTTGATTGAATAAAGAGTGAAGTTCTTTAGCTCGATTCTAAGCTTGCTTAGCTTATCTGTATCATCAGTAAGATGGACTTTCTGCAATTCATGTTTCGCATGCTTATGGATTTGCGATTTATTTGCTTACGATTATCATCAAAGGCGCCTAGCGTGTTCTTGAGGAAATGATCCTCGTGAGTCTCCATTGAATCCGCCTCGACTCCGATCGAAATCAAACTTAGAGAATCTCATTCCACGCGTTTCTTCTCTTAAACACACATACTGCTTATTCCCCCCCCCCCCCCCCCCCNCCTCTCTCCTTTACTCACAGATATTTGCTTTGCATAATTATAAGATGTTGGAAGATCAGGTAGACTACTTGTTACAACGTTACTTGGGGAATTACGTTAGGGGACTGAACAAGGAAGCTCTAAAGATCAGTGTTTGGCAAGGTGAGATGTTTTGTTTGTTTCTTTCTTATTTTCTATCTCTCGTTGATTTGTGTTATTTCCGGTTTTGAGTTTCAAATTCTGTTGTGATATTCAATAGCAACTTTGTGTTGTAACAAATGTGAGAACTGGTCAGATTTCATGTTGTGTGGTTGTGCTTTAGTTACATTTTGGCATGTGAAATGAGAACTTGAGAGCGTTGTTTAAAATATTATGTGTCTTTTCTATATTGGAATCTTTAGCTTTGTGAATTGTTGATAGACTCATCAGGATCTTCGATTGATGAACCTAGTTCAAGTTACTTTGAAGTGAATTATCAGCCAAAGACAGATATAATCAAAGCTCTTGCTATTCTTGCTGCAGCTCTTGCAGGAACTACTGCAATTCATCATTCATGGGTTGCTGCTAATCAGGTCTGATTCCTTTACTATTTATGTTTTGTTGCTTTTAGAATTTGTATTGTGTGCTTTTGATTTGTATTAGGATCTGAATTGTGTGATGCTTCTTATTTGTATTAGGATTCTGAATCAGATTTGAATTGTGTAAACCAAATGGGTTGTTATGATCAATGGTTGTGAATGGTTCTTTTGGAAACTTGATGGGTTATTGTGTTTCGATTGTGGTTTATTTTTGTTTGCTCATAGTAGACTTTGTTTTTGTTTCATTTAGCTACTTAATGGTGCTCAAGCATATTCAAAATACTATTAGTTTGGTGTATATATGAATCGATCTGATAAAGGAAGAGGCATCTTTCCACCATTTAGGTATAACTTTCGGTATGAACAATGCTATTAGTTAGACAAACATACTTCTTAAATTGTATTCTCTGCTAAAACTGAATAGCTTGACTTGTTCCTGTGGATTAACATGTTTTCCAGTATTTTGTTATTGTTAATCCAATGTAGGTGAAGAGAAAGAAGAAGAGCAAAAGAAGGTGAAGAAGAAGCAATATAAAATGAAGAAGAAGAAGCAAAAGAAAGTGAAGAAGAAGTACAAGAAACTCATTAGTAGCTAGTATTGGATCCCTCCTTCTTAATAAAACCTAAGAAGTTTTTTAATTTTTGTTTTATATTAATTAACTATTATTTTAATGTTAAGATCCATTAATAGAGTATCTACCTTTGTAGATGCTCTAAGAATCGTAACACTAGAAGAAGAAAAATAATCAAACTCAATTTTAATAGCATTATTTTTTATTGAGAAAATAGTTTAATTAATTACTTTTTATAAATAATAATAAAAACTCACTAATTTGATTTATGAAATTCTAATAATTCTTTATGCAATCACTTTGTGAAAATATAATAACACATGAGTTGTAATAAATAGATAAC
>OVAU01002731.1:0-12017 GCA_900406315.1 Biscutella laevigata subsp. laevigata
CTAATACGTGATTAGTTGTATTAGACATGAAATTAAAGGTATTCTTTTAAGTTAATTTTAGAATTAGATTTTTATTTTGTATTGATATATTAATTGTAACATTTTATTTTTTATTTCGAAACCATATTTTTTGGGAATTTCGGTTTCCGTCCCATACCGTCTCATTCGCGTCCCATAAGTTAAACGAGATGTAAATGGGATAAGATTTTTATTTCCAAAATTTCCATCATGTTTCTATTCCCAAAAATTCCCGTCCCGAATTCCTATTTGTCCATTAAATTTGTTTATATTTGAATTAGAATTTTAAACTAAGAAGTCTAATATATAAAAGTTAATGAAATCTATTAAGTCATAAATACTACCAAGACAAATTTAATGATATAAGAAAGATAATTTAGATTTCGAATAAAATATTGCTTAATTAAAACCAAGTTAACGAAGTAATCAGGCTAATAAAATATTTGTGGGGGCAAACAATTGTTCTGAGTGGTGGCAACATTTTAAACCTATTATAATTTCGTTAAAAAACAAAAAAAATTCCACCACTACTCTATATGTGGATCCGCCCCTGAGTGTGTATATAAATCATACCTACTTCACTTACATCGAAGACACAGAACTTGAAAAGTATCAGAACCACTTCTTTAGTTCGTCACAAAAATACAAAAAAAATGGGTGAAGCAAACGGAAACGGTCATCTTCTCGTGTTACCATATCCATTGGCAGGTCACATTAACCCAATGATTCAACTCTCAAAACGTTTATCCAAAAAGGGTCTCACCGTCAAACTCATCATCGCCTCCAACAACCACCGTGAACCTTATACCTCCGACGACTACTCCATCACTGTCCACACCATCCATGACGGTTTCCTTCCAGACCAAAGCCCTTACGCCAAGTTCCAAGATCCTCAACATTTCATCGACTCTACTAGTCGTAGCCTCGCCGATTTCATCTCTAGGTATACTTTAATTTCCAATATGACATTTATCTCTAGCTATTTATGATCTTTTAGTGGTAATTTTAAGGATTTGTTTATTACCGAAACGAGAGAAAATATTTAGTCAACATCCTTAACCTGGTCTCTTCTTTTTCTTAGCGACTAAATTTTGAAAGCCTTATCCCAAATATTGTGACATATATAGGATTACTATGTTAGTTAATTATGATACGGTTTGGTTCAGATTCATTCAAATTTAAGATACATACGGATAATTTTACTTTCCAAATTGGATTTGATTCGGATATTTTCCAGGTTCTGGTTGGGTTAAGATGGATTGAAATACTTTTAGATCGTTCCGGAATTCGTTCAGTTCGGGTTAAGATATTTTCAACTCATATAGAATACTAAAAATATTCAAGATACTCATATTTATTAAAATATCACAAAATATAAAAATAAATATAAATTGAAAATCAAACATAAAGTAAATTAAATATCTGAATATATAATATGAAATAGTTAAAAAAATATTTAATATTTAAATTTAAGTACAAATTTTTAGGTATTACCCGAACCCGACATACCTCACAAATAGGTTTTGTTTGGGTAATTTAATATTTAAATTCAGGTTTGGATTGGTGTTTTCCAGTTTGGATTTGGATATCGGCTCGGATCTTTTGCTTAGACCTAACACTATGGTTAATTGTTTGTCATTTTTTTTTCATTTTCCCAATTCTTTATATAACATTTACAAACAAGTTCTGCTAATAAAACCACTTTATTTATGGTTAGTGATGACTAAATGCAAGAAAATGTTATTCAGCTATAGTCTTATGTATTATATGCAGTGAGAAGTTATCAGGCAATCCTCCAAACGCACTGCTTTATGATCCATTCATGCCATTTGCATTGGATGTAGCCAAGGACTTGGGTCTATACGTAGTGGCCTATTTCACTCAACCATGGTTGGCTAGTCTTATTTACTACCACGTGAACGAAGGCACTTACGATGTTCCTATTGATAGACACGAGAACCCAATTCTTGCATCGTTTCCAGGTTTCCCATTGTTAAGCCAAGATGATCTTCCTTCGTTCGCCTGTGAAAAAGGGTCGTACCCTCTTCTACACGACTGTGTGGTTAGCCAATTCTCTAATCTGCGGCGAGCTGATTGCATTCTCTGCAACACTTTTCATCAACTTGAACCTAAGGTAAGGTTATAGTTTATATTTTGATTGTGTTTGAGAAGGATAGTTTCGTAAATAGTTCTGTGGAACGTTTTTTCTTTCATAGGTGGTGAAATGGATGGATGATCAGTGGCCGGTGAAGAACATTGGACCGGTGGTTCCGTCCAAGTATTTGGATAACCGTTTGCCGGAAGACAAAGATTATGAGCTCGGAGAGATAAAGAGGGACCCAGAGTACGACTCTATTTTGAGGTGGTTGGGGAATAAGCCGGCAAAGTCAGTGGTCTACGTGGCGTTCGGGACACTGGTTGCTTTGAGTGAACAACAGATGAAGGAAACTGCAACAGCGATTAAGCAGACCAGATATCACTTCTTGTGGTCCGTCAGAGAATCCGAGAGAAGCAAATTACCGTCTGGTTTTATAGAAGAGGCGTTGGAGAAAGACTATGGACTTGTGGCTAAGTGGGTTCCTCAGCTAGAGGTTTTAGCACAAAAATCAGTCGGATGTTTTGTGACACATTGTGGATGGAACTCAACATTGGAGGCACTGTGCTTAGGGGTTCCATTGGTGGGAATGCCTCAGTGGACTGATCAGCCCACGAATGCTAAGTTTATAGAGGATGTGTGGAAGATCGGAGTTAGAGTGAAGACAGACGCACAAGGCTTTGTGAGTAAGGAAGAGATTGAGGGATGCATTGTAGAGGTTATGGAAGGAGAGAGAGGAAAAGAGATGAGGAAGAATGTTGAGAAGTATAAGGTGTTAGCTCGTGAAGCCATATCTGAAGGAGGTAGTTCTGACAAGAATATTGATGAATTTGTTGCTCTTTTGAGGTAAGAATTTGAAACTGAGATGACTATTGTGTCATCAGTTTGTTAGTTTATTACCTAATAACGACTTCTTTGTCGATAAGACTCTGAGTAATCTTGTTGCTTTCGTTGGTTGTCCCCAGCAAACAAATCCATATATGAACTCTGTTAAAAAGAAGAAGAGACATTTGACTCTGAGACATTGTATCTCAAAATGCTCAGTTCTGTGCAATAGAGGCTCGATGAAGTACTTTCCTCAGTATATATTATACATTGTTACATGATAAGATAGTGACAAATAGGAGAGGGTCGCAGTTACTTTTTTTGTTGATTGTAAAACATTAAGAAGGGAGCTCTTGAATTGTTGAGTTCCAAATGTTACTGAGCCAAACCTCTCCAAGCTTTTGTACTATTTCCTGAGAAATTATCCATTTGGTTGAGAAATAAACTCATGGTAAAGAGTTTTAGAAGGATTTGGCTTTAACTAGAAATGCAAAACATAAATGATAAAATAGTTGTTGATAGAAAGCGTTTTACCAAGGAAACTTGAATGTATCTTTCCACCATCCCTGCTTTGAGCAGTTTATAAAGATCTTATCCAATCGAACTATGATCTCAGAAAATGTCGGCCTAACAACGGGTTCCACATCCCAGCATTCCTCAATCAATCTGTTTTAATAATAACTGAACCAGTAAGCTAGCAGAAGTTCGGTAAAGGATCAAAGACAGTGTAAAAACAAGTTCTGCATTTTCATGTTATAAAGTTTGATAGGCATTGGCACACTTACTCTCTCAACTCTTGGGGACAACTTTTCGATTTGGCCTTAAACGTAGGTCTTCTTCTTTCCAAACACATTAGCCTCACTGCCTCTTCTGGGGGCTTAGGATGGAAAGGATGTACTCCTTCGATCATCTGAAGAATTTAGAGATAAACTCAATCAAAGATTTCTGCAATGAGATTTTGTTGGAGAAGCTTATTGGCCTCAGATGCAAGAAATGGCATATCAACGAGAACCGTTGAACAACAATATGAAGTATTTTTATAGAGCATCTAATCAGAGAGTGGATAAAAACCCACACCAGATACAACCACCAAGAGATGCACAAGAGCATTATTATTTATTAGCAAGCATGTTTGACAGAAGGGTCATTAAAAGGTACCTCATATAATACGACACCAAATGAGTATGAATCCACACTCCTGTCAAATACTTCATCTTTGTAAACCTCAGGTGCCACAAAGTAATCTGCCAAAAAAAAAAAAAAANAAACTAATTGCCTCGTGGAAATCGATCATTTGATGAGTAATTCAAAATCAGGAAAGTTTGTATACTTGTCAGAGACGAGATACATATGAACACTTCTTAGGGTAACTCAAAAGTAAGTAAGTATTTGGAACTTACTTGAAGGCTCTATATGTGCCCCGTGATTAAGGATTCTTGATTTATCAGATGATAAATTTGCAAAACTTATCAACCCAAATCCCGCCACCTTCAAATGGCCTCCATTATCGAGCATAATATTTCTGGCACCTTACAAAAAGTTGCAAAAATTAGAAAACAGGGATCCAAAGATATGTTCTCGAAAAGTTATTTCGAGGGGCTTCTTTATGTATTTATCTTACTTGGGTTTTAGATCACAGTGAATAACCGGTTCTGGTTTACACTCGTGAAGATAGTTCATTCCCCTGAAAGAGCCGAAGATTTGTTAAGAGGACGGACAAAAACATGCATAAAGTTGTAATTTGTATATGAAGAGTAGTCTTTGTGTAGAAGCATTAAAGAAAAAGAACATGCCTGGCTATATCGAGGGAAAATCTTAGAACTTTGGCCAGAGAGAGACGTCCTTTTTTCTGAAGATAGCTCCCAAGGTCACCCTGGAAGTTACCACCAACAAAGAATTATTTCCATGAAATTCAGAAGTTGCTTCGGAGACTGAATCTAGTAAGGCAAAAAAGGAAAAGCAAAGGAAGGAGCTCACTTTAGGATGATACTCGGACACAATCATCATGGGGACATTTTGAGTAACAGCTCCAACAAATTGCACAACGTTAGGATGACGAACCTTCTCAAATAGAGTAAGTTCGTGTTTGAAGGCGTTTCTGGTATATAATAAAATTCAAGTGATAAAAATTTCAGAACAAAGGAAATATATGAAACACAAACAGGGAAAAACACACATAAATTCCTGCAAATATCACCAAAATGCAAAATTCCAACATTGAAGATTACACAGGAACTACGATTGAATAACCTTACAGCTCATCATCATCATAATATGTGCATAAAAAATGCTTTCAATGATCTACATATAGCTTAAATCGAGAAGAAACTCAAACCTTTTTTTAACTAACTTAGACAGATACTCATAAAAGAGAAAAGGTACACGTACATAGTTTCATGATCCTTGTAGAGATCCTTGTCAAGTATCTTTACGGATACTTTAGTCCCATTCCATTTAGCCACTTGATATATTCCCTGGTAAGTGATGCAGTAGTTTATTAAAAAGCTTTAAATGGAAAACTAACTAAGAAAAGATTACAGGAAATTAAAGCAAAATCTCTTGCCTTCGAGATACCATCAGCTTTCCGAACTTGAAGTTCCTGTGGGTTTAACTCGTACTCAGGAACTTCACGAGGATTGGCCACAGCCATTGGTGTCCTACTGGTTTTCTAAGATGAAGAAGAAAATGTAATGAAACACATAGAGATATGAAAAGAACAGAGCATCCATGACAAAAGCATACCGGAACTTTGGCTCCACGGGCTCTCAAAATGTTGTAAACATCCATGTTACCATAGTATTTGGCATCAGCAGCTGCCTATCCACACAACAACAACAACCGAAGTTTCAGACCAGAAATTGAAATTGAATTACGAAACCTAATTGCTCTTGAGAAATTAGAAAAGTCACATTACCGTGCTTCCCCAACGATCACGGGCGTCGATGTTGGCCTTCCTGATAAGAAGAAGCTTGACAACGTCAACATGACCTTCGCAGGCAGCGATGTGAAGAGCCGTGCGGCCATCAAGATCGATGCTATTAACGTCGATTCCTTCATCGAGCAGATCCTGGACACCTTCAACGTCTCCTCTACAAGCCACAAAGAGAAGCTGCATAGTGGCGTCTAAATTATCCGGTACGGCAAGTTGAGGACGACCAGCAGATCCTTCAGGACTCCGACGAATAGGATCGAGAGACGACTGTCGACCAAAACTGAACCGCATATTGTTCCGACGAGGATCGTGTGAGGCTTGACGTGTAAACTGACGGCTAAGCGTACGGCGAAGAGATCCAGTAGAGAATTGCCTCGATATTCCTCGTCTGAGCTGCCCCGCGAGAGTCGCCATTTTTCCCGGGTCTTCGATTTCAATCACTTCTCTGAATTTCTTAACATTTTTTTTCTTCTGGGGACTATGTCAGATGATGAGATCCGCTTGAACCGCGTTGGTTATCGGAAATTTTAATTTTTTATTTACGAAAAAAGACAATATTATTGGCGTCGTTTTGACTCTTATTTGACTTTCGCTTTCAATCATTGTTTTATAAGGTCCCGCGTAAATATGGACTCTTTCTTCTTCTTCCTCCACTTGTTTCGGTGGCTTTACCTAAATTAAAACTATTTTCTTTTCTAAATTGTAAAATTAACCCTAAACTTTTCCTTAATTAACAATTGACTCGAAAAGTTCTTTTGGTCTTGCTGACGTGTCGGATCTATCCACTCGAATCCTTTTGGGCTAACTTCCTCATTTCGCGTTTGCGTTTATAATTTGAGAGAGGTTTTGGTTGTTCCTTTCGCTTACCATTCCGTCGTCTTCAAAATCCTCACTAGCTTCGTCTCTTCAATGGCTGCTATTTCTTCAAGTTCTTCTCCATCCCTTCTCTTCTTAAGATCTGCGAATCCCGATTCGTCTCCCGCTCTCATATCCTCTACACGGGTATCGTTCCCGGCGAAGTTTTCCTATCTGTCTGGTAAATTTTCGAAACGTGAATATGAAATGTGTAAGAGAATGGAGCGATTCGTTAGAAGCGTTGATGGGAAGATCTCTGACGCATCTTTCTCCGAAGCTTCATCTGTAACTCCTAAATCGAAGTACTGTGAACATTTCGTTGATATGACTTTTTTTCCTTCACTTTTTAATAATAATTTTCTTTCTGATGTGTAATTGTAAGCATATCATTTTGGTTTACTTTCTCTGTATTGAGCTTAAAATTCGTTCTCTTCCGGATTCTAATTGATGAGTTATTTCAGATTTCATTTACAAACGCATGCACATATACGAGTTTATAAAGTTGCTACACCAATTTGTCTTCTTTACAGAATTAATTTCACTATCGATGTTAACAGGTTTGAGATATGATATCTTACCTGAACTGTGTCTATCACTAACGTATTCTTTGCATGGTAAAACAGGGTGAGGAAGCACACCATTTCAGTATTTGTTGGAGATGAAAGCGGAATGATTAATAGGATTGCAGGAGTCTTTGCGAGGAGAGGGTACAATATTGAGAGTCTTGCTGTTGGTCTGAACAGAGACAAGGCTCTATTCACCATAGTTGTCTGTGGAACTGAAAGGGTACTTCAGCAAGTCATCGAGCAACTCCAGAAACTCGTTAATGTTCTAAAGGTTGTAATTTTCTTGATTGCACTTATCAGCAGCATCCTTACGATGTCATGCATCAGCCAATTTTCTTTCTCACTCCTTGAAGATTTTAGTCCATATTTATAATTATTTGTAATTTCTTTTCCACTTTCTGAATTGACTTCGACTTGCTAATTAGGTTGAAGATATCTCAAGTGAGCCGCAAGTGGAGCGTGAACTGATGCTTGTTAAAGTGAATGTACATCCAGAATCCAGGGCTGAGGTACTCTTCCTTGCCTATGGGAAATTAGGTTCTACTTTACTTGCTATTTGCTTTTGATCCAGTGCAGAGGTATTGTTAAGTTTCTTTCGCATTTTGACTGACCTCTGTCTAATGAATTTACAGATCATGTGGCTAGTTGACACATTCAGAGCAAAAGTTGTAGATATCGCGGAACATTCATTGACTATTGAGGTACAATGCTTATCATTTGCGTTGTTCTTGACATTTGCTATGCACGGCTATCAGTTTCAGACTTATGTTTTTATCCTCTTACCTATTATTGAAAATGTAAGAAATCTTGTTTAGAGTATCGTTTAAATATTTATATCCAGTGGTTGGATTTACATGCAGACTTTTTGAGGGATGTAGATTCAGTTCATGTGGGTGTGTTTTTAAGGTCTTTTGGTGCAACTCCTTCAACACATCTGTCTGTTTAATAACTTAATATAAAGAGAAATTTCTTCAACAGGTTTCTACCTTTGATGACTCTATGCTCATAATCTGCATTCTGAGTGGGAGTTCACAGTGTTGCTTATGAAAGTTGTTCATATTTTGTTTGTAGCTTGATTATGAGGAACTGCCACTAAAAGAAGTTGGTTTTTATAACCTATAAATTTTAGTTCTTTAGTATTAATTTGTAAGCTACCTTGCAGGTAACTGGAGATCCTGGAAAAATGATTGCTGTAGAAAGAAATTTGAGAAAGTTCCAGATCAGAGAGATTGCCAGGACTGGAAAGGTAGCAGATTTTTGGAGTAACTAAATTGTATGGCTTTTAAATATCATCAATTTTGTGCTTTTTATTGTATGTACGTAATACTTACATCTTTGAGTGGACACAAAAACATATATAACAGGGACTTTCACTAATCTAGGAAAAATTGAATGAAAAAATTGCATAACAGATAGCACTGAGAAGGGAAAAGATGGGTGCAACTGCTCCATTTTGGAGATTTTCAGCCGCTTCCTATCCAGATCTCAAGGAGCAAGCACCTGTTAGTGTTCTAAGAGGTACCAAAAAAGGAGCCGTGGTCCCTCAAAATGAAACAACAGCAGGGGTGTGTGCTTCTCCCCTCCTTAACTTCTGCTCTTTTTTCCTCTCTTTCCTTTCAAAGATCTTGATTGCATATATTAAAAGGTTTGGTGACTCGTGTTTTGTGAATTTAGACAGAACTTAGAGACCGGTGTAATTTTTCCCCCTTTGTGTGGGCTTGTAGCCTGTGATCAATTGACACTGTAACAAGAAATGCCAGTTATAGATATGCTTGCATATAGCTGACAAACTACAAACTAATGTGCTTCTTGTCGAGGAGAAAATTCTTGAAGCATGCTATTCTAATACCTTGGCTACATTAAAGGTTCCCAAAGTTTGCTAATCGTAGTTTTGAAAATTTATCCTTTTTAAAACTATAGGGAGATGTTTATCCCGTTGAGCCAACTTCTGACTTCATGGTACATCGCATACTCGATGCTCACTGGGGACTTCTCACTGACGAAGATGTAAGTGAGTTACTGCCATATTTTTAAATTTTATAGATACCGACTTATGCTTTGTGCCATGAGTTTGCTAAATAAGTAAATAGCAGTATGAAAATATCAAGTATTAGAATGTGATTTGCTTTACAAGAGTTCCACTTATTTTTCCGTTTAGGGTTTCTGAGATTCTGCTTTTCAATACTCAATCCTGTTAATCTTGTATATTTGTATCACATATATTTAAAGTTGGGCATGGTTAGGTGTGATTGATTTAGTAACATAAATGCATGGAGTGTGTACCATAGTTGTGGATCTTTTATCTATTACTTACATAGCAGACATTGAAGGAGTTAAGGGTTTTCTCTAAGCTGTTTTTTCAATAGATCACATTTATTCTTTTCTGATCTTTCAGACGAGTGGACTGCGGTCGCATACTCTATGTTTGCTTGTTAATGATGCTCCAGGAGTCCTTAATATTGTTACTGGTGTTTTCGCTCGAAGGGGATACAATATTCAGGCATAGTCCTTATCTCTCTCATATATGCAGACACATTCACAGTGTGCTCAGAGTTTACAGATATACTGAACGATCTTCTTTTCCTTTAGAGCTTGGCTGTAGGACATGCTGAAACCGAGGGCATTTCACGCATTACAACTGTTGTACCCGCAACAGATGAATCAATCAGCAAATTGGTGCAGCAACTTTATAAACTCGTAGATGTGCATGAGGTATGATTACAAAAAGCAACTGTTTTCTTATATATTAACAGTTTGAATGCTTTTGATGGCTCTATCTTTCCTTTGCCATTTTTCCCTTTTGCCCTTGGTTTATAATGTAGATCATAGGAAGTGCTTCTGCAAACGTTGTCTGGAATTTTCAATGTCATTTCCTGGACTTTTGTTTCCTCTAATGGAACCTCTATTTTCATTTTTCAAGAATCGAAAACTGTGCAAGCTTGATATCTAAATATGATGTACCATTACTTTACAAGCAGTTATTAACTTTGTGAGGATTTTTGCAGGTCCATGATCTTACTCATTTGCCATTTGCTGAAAGAGAGCTGATGCTGATTAAAATTGCCGTGAACTCTGCTGCGAGGAGAGATGTCCTAGACATTGCTAGTATTTTCAGGGCAAAAGCTGTTGACGTATCTGATCACACAATTACTTTGCAGGTAAAATAAATTTCTCATAAATTGGATTTCTAGTTTAGATGTAGCTACATATCAGATGAGATTTCCTTTCAACTGGAGATCTTTGAAGTTTCACACGTTTCCATATATATTCAACTTGTATGACAAAGCATATGAAACAAACATAGATTTTCTATTTTAATTCCCTTATTTTCCGTAAGTTTTATTTTTGGATTTGGCTGTGTATATAGCTTACTGGGGATCTAGACAAGATGGTTGCTCTGCAGAGGTTGTTGGAGCCCTATGGCATATGCGAGGTTTGTTCTTTGATCTACTTTCATCTTTGTAGTCAATGTGATAATAAATCCTTGTGGTCTCTGAAGGAAAAATATTAATTGAAAAGAGGAAATAGTGCATCGAGAACAAACTATGAGCCATAGTTTTAAATGCTCAATTGTTCAAACAAAGTCCAAAGATCAAGGGGTTTGTAGCTTTGTAGACTTAGAAACAGAGGGTTCTGGTTATATCAATAACCAAAAGCTAGGCCCGTTTGCTGATATATAATTCGACGTCTTCTAGTCGTGCTTAGAGAAAGAATCAGTTTGATAACCTATACATCGTGATGGTGTTTGGCTAATGAACAATCACAGGTAGCAAGAACGGGGCGTGTGGCATTGGCTCGTGAATCAGGAGTGGACTCCAAACATCTTCGTGGATACTCATTTCCTTTAACAGGTTAACCCGTTGGAGAGTAAGATACAAAGTTGCATCGATTGGAACAGCAGAAACTTTTGAAGGTAAAAGTTTCATTACATAGCAGCATGCAAAGACAGAGCTAGATAGACTCTGTAGACGTGTTTATAACTTTTCTTGAATCTAAAGTTATTAGTTTTTTGGATTTTGTGGCTTCATTTCAATCTCTTTATTTTTGAGAACCAAAAGTTTTGGGATTATTTCACTTTGATGAATAAAAACCGTACTTTAATTATCACAAAATTGCTGAGATAGCTCAAGACTTTGTAAATGTTTATGGCAGACCCAAAAGTCAAACTCAGTAAGCGTTGACTGAGCCGGGCGTGTTCCTAAAATGTTTGTCCCTACTTTTTTTTTTTTTTTTTTTTTTATCTAAACCCATTAACAAATCAAATTTGATCGGTTGAGGTAATCCTAAGATCGGTTCCAATCGAAATGTTATGATTTACATGGGTTAAAAATGATTCGTGCTTGTGCTCCTTTGGCAAGAGGATTGGCACAGACATTTTGGTCTCGAGGAATCCAAATAAGACGAAAATCAATAAAAACTTCCTTCAAATGAGAGAATAGATCTAGTTCGTTTTTGAAAGATGACTAATCGTCAGACTCTTCGATAATCTTAATTATCTAATGTTTGTCCCTATTTATCTTCAAGAAATTAGATTCGCTTACCAAAAATGAAACTTGCTTTTCTCTTTTTTTCTTCCATCGGAATAATATTAAAAAGTCATGGCAAAATTTGGTTTTTGAATCATATATATTTTGCATTGGAAACTTAAAACATCTTTTAAATTGAAACAAGAAAATTTGGCTTAAATCATATATATTAATTGAGAATCCACTTAGCTTAGGTGTCA
>OVAU01002732.1:205-12012 GCA_900406315.1 Biscutella laevigata subsp. laevigata
AAAAAAAAAAAAAAAAAAAACAATCGGTCTTTCCAATTTTTAGTGTAACTGAAATAAAAACAATTCATTAATTGTTGATACCATCAATGTTTTTTATGTTTTCGGATCTCTCTTGCAAGTACCTTAGCATTAAGGTCAACTACGTCCCTGCTATGTAATTCGACCATGAGGTCAAACTTAATTTTATCTCTTTAGATTATTTTTAAATAAGTTTCAGATCCTTAGCTATGATCTATATTTCTGTTTTTAGTTATTTCTCTCAGATATTTGTTTTGACTTTAAACAATAAACAATTTTTATAAAATCATTGAGGTTTACTAAAACTGTTTAATGTATATGAGACAATAATGTGAAGATTATTATAATACTTATAAAGAGTATAATAAAACAAACACAAGATCATAAAGAACTATAAAAAGTAGTTTAATAATTTTTCTAAATAAAATAATAAAACAATTTTAAAATGTTTAAATGTTTACAAAATGAAAATAATTAATAAAATATGATGAATCATATTGATATATTAAAATGTAAAAATAATAATAGAATAATATGTTAAATAAATATACAAATGAAATAATATAGAATATTATAGATAGGAAAATACTAAACAAGAATAAAAAGCAACTATCAACGCGGTAATTAAAAGCATTCCTGGCTGGTGCATACGATTTTATGTGTCTTTTCTTATCTGTTTTGAATATTTTTGGAGTTTTATTTGTAAATTTTAAGAAAGAAGCTTGTAAGTAACATGGTTTTCATATTGAATGATCATGTGTAGCTTGAAGAAAAAATAAAGGAATGTTAAAGCATAAGAATAACCTATAAAGCCTGCTCAAGCAACTCACACGTACATTGGTATACACACAAACGCATTGAGGTTACAGTTCGAATCATTGGTTCGAAACTTATGCCCAAATAAGAGTGTGATGCGTTAGAAGGGGATGATAGTAGCAAACAGAGAAAGACTAAAAGCATAGATACATAGACTAATAAGAGTTGATGAAACACATAGCTTGAGCTTGAATGTAATAAGAGTCTCTGTACTTTTTCCCACCTCCCACGTGAATCCCATTTTCCATCCATTCGTTTCTCTGAATCCATGCCTCTCTCCCAAAATCCAATAC
Organism: Biscutella laevigata subsp. laevigata; assembly: GCA_900406315.1. Lineage (NCBI taxonomy): Eukaryota > Viridiplantae > Streptophyta > Magnoliopsida > Brassicales > Brassicaceae > Biscutella > Biscutella laevigata. Next base: position 1,333 of record OVAU01002732.1, read on the forward strand.
TCCCAATATCTGTCCCCAGTTTCACCATTATCATATATAATATATATGCCCAAAGATCCAAAACTTGAACAAGATAATGCTTGAGTACATACCGCTCCTCCTTTCCAAGATACAAATGTTGGGTCTATTCTCGATTGCAGAACCTCCACAGTGTCTATGGCTTCTGTTGGAGGTATTGTGTGCAGAACTCTGGAAAGAGGAACACACTCATTATTTACCCTTCAACATTGGATTCTAGAATACCAAAATGTTTCTGTAAAGAAACCAACAAACCTTTCCTCCACAGCTGAGACGAGACCTTTAGTTAAACCTACACCACCAATCTGGAGAAGAAGCACAAAACAAATGAGTTTCATGGCGATTCTAAGTGTTTGAAACGAAGAGGTTTTACAGGAATTTACCAGTTGTATGCTCGAGAATAGCTTCCGCTGAAGATCTATGCGTCCTACAATCTCGGAAAAAAAGAGATGAAGACTGTTATTGTTATGTTTTGCCAGGCCTTTTGATAGTTCAGTCGAGAGAATGCATAATAACATATACCAGCAGAGAGAATGCTGCTTGTAATGGCTTCTGCAAGACCAATCTTCTCTTCTTTCTTTGGTTTCAAAGGGGAAACTGCAAAACTATCCCATACTGGTAATCCCATATTACCACCACCTGCAAAGTCCATGTTCCATGTTTCCTCTAACATATTCTCATGGTCTCCGAACCTTAACAAAATGCAAATGTTTAAATAAGTTATCTCTCCGTCCAAAACTAAACCAAGAATATGATGTAGGAAGGAATGACACTGACCATGTACGTGGTGGCTGGGGAAACACTTCAGGAACAAGAAGATTAGGATAAAACAGACCCATCGGTGGAACCTGAAACAACCAAAGAAAAGATTTTCAATACTAAAAACATAAGCGAGCATTAACAGAACAAAGCTTTGTGTTATGTTTTACGTTAAGTGAGGTGAGATTTGTCTTGTGAGGCACAGCTGGCATGCCGTCTTCATAAGAATAGACCGTTGCAACTGTTTCAAGTTCTCCTTCCTGTGTATGGAAAAAAGTATTTTAGTTACAAATTCCTTATCAAAAGAACAAATCAACAACAAAAGATAATCCAACTAACTCTAATTTCACAATATGACTCCTTAAGTTGATTAAGCATCAGCATATCGACTGGATTTGCCAGAACATTTGTATGGATTTGTGGCCACTTTTGGTAATGCCTTTGAATCCATAGAAGGCATCTACATATATCCTGACAATTATATGTAGATGAAGAAATTTTAGTATACGATGTAGCTCAACAGAAAATAAAAAGAGAAATGACAACTATATTCTTACCTCTCCTCCAAAAGGCAAAATCTTTTCAGTATTTGGCAATGAGACTCCATCCTACAAACCGAATAAGATGAACATAAAAAAGACAGTTATGATGTTATGATGACAGCTTGTATTCAGTCTAATACCTCGATACAAACAACTGTACTTGTTTGGGCTCCCATATTCACAATACAAGCTGTTGACAAACCATTCCCAAAAATTGCTGCTAGACCTTCTTGGTGAACCACTGCTGAGTTAAAGTGTAGATCTCGCAACACAATAGTCAGCATTTCCTTTATTTCTGATAATATCATGAAGCCAGATTAGAATTCTAGTTCTTCATTGATCAAACTGTATCGAGATAAAACTGAAAATAAATACTGCAATAGGCATAAGAAGTCTACCACGGCTGTCAAATGTTCCTGGGACTACAAGAACAGCAGAATACTTATTTCTCTCATTATGAACTAAATGAAGTTTATCTAATAAAACCCAGTCCCAGATAGCGATTATGTCTTCACAAACCTGGAAAGTAGAATTATCAAACATGTAATCAGAAAATCTTTCCACAAAGACAGGAAATAGAAAAATATTGGAACTATACCTGTTGCGCTGAATATTGTGGCGAAACATTGAAGTGACCTCTGCGAATAGGACGGTGTAAGCAATATGGCTCTTTTGGAGATATTGCCATAGCTTCTTCACCAAAAATCATCTTCCTATACTTTCTCTTACTCTCACTAATATCCTTTGAGTCAATTACATCAGGAGCAGCCTCACTTTTATCAGCAGGAGTTTCTGCATAATTGATGTATGTAAGAATATATGTACACTCAGAGAAACACTATTCCTATGAATTTTACTCAACTGTATATAGCAGATACCATTGATAAAGAAGAATCCACTACTATGTATACTTTTGTTTGGGTTAAAAGGATTCAGCATAAAGCCAAATTAATCGTAAATAAGCTCAACCAAAGCAAAATCCGTTGTTTTTCATGCGTTTAGGGAAATTGAAGTAGTAGTAGAAGAAGAAAATATTATAATCACCTGATACGGAAGGTGAACTACTATCATCCTCATACACATTAGTCCAATTAAAGACTGTATCTTTCTTCGTAGTAGTACTCGGTTGATTGTATCCGTCAATCCTCCCCATCTGCATAGTTTATAACCAACAATCAGTTTTCACACATTACTCAAAAAAATTGAATCAAGGTAAATAATGTTAAACTATTTGTAAAAACATTTTAAGCAAAAGCTATACTATTCACCTTGCGTGATGCAGAGCCATAAGAACTTTCATCCAGAAGTGGTATCTTCAACAGCGATGCCGCCTTTCAATTACAAACGAAAGAAAAGAAAAACAAATCAACACCAAGAAGTAGAGTCCAGTGACAGAACAAACAAAGTGAAAGCACATAGTTGTTCTTACTCACACTTTTGTAAGCTCTCTCACGTTCAACATGTTGAGTCGTAGTGACCTGAGTGTTAAGTATCTGAGGTTTATAAAGAAGAAAGCCATCAAATTAACTGAAAGGGGGAACAAAGGAACAAATCTCCACAAGTAGAAGAAAAATTAACGAAAACCTGATCAAGAACATTTGGTTTCCCTGTTTGTGTGGTGTGTCTGGCAATGCAATGAGGGACATTGAAGGGAGTATCTTGCTTAGCTAATCCAATTCTTACATTAGCAGATCCTAAATCAAAAACCAGTAAACAAAAATGAGAACTTTTTATTGGGATTTGGTAATACAAAATACCGAAAAACCCTAAGATTGATGGGTTTTGGAAAACCTGGGTTGATGATGACGAGATTGGTGCCTCGTTCAGATACAAGCTGAGACGGGACAACAGATTTCAAGTAGTCCTGCGAGTGATTCTGCATCAGAGAGAATTGGATTTTGCTTTTCGAGTTGAAAATCGTTGAAATCAAATCATACCATTTCTTTTTTAATTTTCAAGCGGAATTAATCTCTTCAATTCCCTTCCTAAATTCTTCGCTGCGATTGGTAAAGTTTTAGGGTTATTTGTGGCACATTAAGATTTTCAAACCTTCTTCGGTTTAAAAGTTTGATTTCAGATTTTGCGGTTTAAGCACACTGCGCAGAAATATTATAATTCCAACATTTAAGATTAAAGATACTAGAGTCGATGATTATATCAAAATTTTAAAGGAATCATTATAAGATATTAGATATATGAGATAATAGGACATTTGTGAGTTCGATTGGATATGACACATGAAATGTTTGTTTTACCCTTATCTTAAGTGTTCTAATTAAATGGTTCTAATTGGATTAATTATTTTCCCTAAAAATCAAAATTAGATTTTTGGTTTCAAAACCCATAAAAAAATAAAAATATTTTCGATCTGATCTTTTTCCCCCAAATTCTTCTCTCTCGTTTTCCACAGGAGAATCTTCCAAGTTGTTTTCTCTTAATCATCCCTTAAACAACTCAAATCCCTTCACTTTGCGATTTATCCCATTTAATTTTGTTATCCTTCTCTTGTTCTCTATCACGTTGTCGATTTCTTCTTCCTCGCAGAGCTTCTTCGTCGCTGCAACAATGTCAATGATAGGGTTTTCTAATCGTCATCCCTACGAGTTTTTAACTCCTTCGTTATCACTTCAGGTTTGATTTTCTTACATCATTCTACTGTTAAAAACTATTATGTATCTTCGTGTTAAGATTTTGTATTTGTTGATGTAGATCTGGTTTCCTCTCCACGAGATTTTCTATTTCTCTGTTACTTACATGACGTTGACCTTTTTGCATATTAACATTCTCATGGATCTTGATTCGATCTGTTTGTTTGTTTCGATTTTAAAACATAATTTTCAACAAAAATTGGATAAGGAATAAATTCTGAGAAAAAACTTGTGTTTCTGATGTTTTCACAGAAAACAGTAACTAATATGTTTAAGAAGTATTTGGACTGTGAGTGAGTATTGCTAACATAATTAGCAAAAAACACACCCTAAAAAATAAGTGCACCTGACTACACGAGATTACTTTGTTACCCCCAAACTTTATTGTTATTTTCAAAATGGAAGCATTATGTCTTTCCTTCTCCTTCTTCTTCGTTCGATTTCTCCTTTGATTATGTTATGGATCTCCGGGAAAGAAGCTCGATCCGTGAGTCGAGGGGTTTTGAATTTTGAGATAAATTTTAAAATTTTCGATTCTTCAGTGTTAAATTCTATATCTTTATTTGAGGATTGAGCTGCTAAGGTCTGGAATCATCTCCACAAGTTTTCATTCTCTCTCTGTTTACTCTTAAAGCAATGTGGGTTTCATCTCACTCACTTTTGTAGGTTGGTAAGGGCTTGTCAAAGGATGAAAAACTCAGAAATGAGCTCTTTAGCATTGGCTTGAAGCTGAAAGTGTCCACGATTTCTCTCTGCAATTTTGGTTGCAGAACACTAGATCAAAACTTAACCTAATCTTACCTCTTCTTGCATTTACATATTGATCCAGTCATAGATATGGCCAAAACTTGCAATTTTATTACGATATCTGTTGAAAAAGTACTGGAATCTTGAGGGATCCACATTCCTCATCACAATGTTGAAGAAGAAGAAGAAACAGAGACTAAAGAGGTTAAACTAGAAGATGGGGAAAATATCAATGTCAATAACAAATTTCTGCCTCTACAAACTCTAATCGATATCCTCAAGCAAAACACAAGTAATGACAATATTGAAGTGGGTAAAATCAGATCAACTATTTTCAATGTGATTGGAGAAGATGCATCTCCAAAGGTCAAGATGTTCATGTAAGTGATTCTAACGAAGCTGAAAGAAGGTAAAAGTGAAATGGGAATGATTGGAAAACTAGCTCAAAAGTTTCTTGAGCAAAAACTAAACGACGGTGAAGAGAAAAGGTTAAACGACAATGAAGAAATGGACATAAGCAGTTTCCAGAACACAAAACCGCAAACATAAAACCATGAGTGTGAAATGAACTTCATGTTCATGCTTTTCATTTTTTTCTGATAATGTCTCCATGTTTGTTTTTTATGTTCGATATTTCATGTTCGTTTCTGACATTTAAGGACGATTAAACTTAGAATTATATTTTATTTTTTTGATAATGTTATGACACCAAAATCAAATTTAACCAAACTAGAATCAATGAATTTGTAGTTACGGACGTTTAGGTGTAGTTAAGGACGTTTAGGTGTCCAGTTTCTTTATTTATGCATGAACATAAACATGAACGCATGAACATAAATACGCGAACATAAAACTTCAAACATGAAAACATGACGAAAGACAAAAGAGAAACAACAATCCATTCAATAATATACAATCTACACAAAATTCACCAACTAACAACCGTACACATTGCTTACAACCAACTACTTCAACATTATTTCGACATACCGCAAATGACCGAACACAAATTTTAAACTTTGTTGAGTAAAAAATCAAACATAGCTTTGTTCATCCACAAGTCTTGTTCATCGAGAGTCAAGACGTATCTCAAGATTTATGTATTTACTTTGCTGAAAAGTAAGCAAGATATGAGGGTAATTTTGATATTTACTTTGCTAAAAAGTGACTTTTCGTACGTCAAAGTCCACTCGAGCACCATCATCCACTTCCTTCTAAATAAGTTGAAAATCACTTTTTATCTAAAAACTCTATGTTTAATCGGGTTTCGTGGTTAACCTTTCATGGTTAATGTTTTATGATTAGTTACATATGCTACTCTTTTGTTTAGTTTTTCATTCGTAATATTTCCATGTTTAGTCTTTAATAGTCACTGTTTAATGGTTAGTCTTTCATAATTGATTATATATGGTACTCTCATGTTTAGTATTTCACAGTTAAATTTGTTCGATCATGGTACATGATTTGTGTTTTATAGTTAGTTACACTTATTGTTTTCATGTTTATTTTCTTATGGTCATTAATATTGTTTTCATGGTTAGTGTTACCTGGTTAGTATTTTATGGTTATTGTTATATGATCGTTAATTACTTCAGTGTATCAATCTTGTTAGATAAAGTTATTGACCACACTTCATAGTGTTTCAATCTTGTTACATAAAGTCAAGTATAATGTTATTGTCGTTTCGATTTTACAGATATATAACCCACTAACGATAGTGGTCCATGCAACTCAATGCTGCCTCAAAATATTTTTTGCTATTGATCGATATTCTTAATTGCAAGATTATTATAACAAAAATTTTACTAACAACATGCATCCATAGAGAAAACCATGTTGTTTTTGCTGAAATTTGGTTTGTAATGACGTGAAGTTAACTATTAATCAAATACCGAATTGGTTTAACAGAATAAGTTGAACAGATATATCTTCACTTCTCATGGTCATAATCTTGTGGTTGACAATTATAGTTAAGATAAAATACTCATGCAAACGACATATAATCTTGAATACCAATTTGTCGTTACAAAATTTAGTACAACCCATCCAAAGTTGTTGACCATAAAATGTTAATAGTATGTATACATTCACATAATTTATACATGTTGTCGTTATACACCATTTTCAAATCCAAATATATGTGGATAAGCAATTGTGTTCGGTTTCCTAAAACACAATTGCAATAAACAAGTATTATTAACCATACGTTTTTTTACTTGGAAACATGGTCACATATCTTTAACATCTCATACAAATGGAACCATGAAACAATAACCACAACACGTCAAAACAAAAAACACTAATAGAAAACAACAACCATTAATATCCAACTGGTAAGAACCAATCGCAAACCAAATATAAGAAGCAACAACCATGATACGTCTACCACAAAACACCATCCACGAATATTGTGGTTATTGTTCATTGGTCACAACTAACTATTCTATATGAACATAAACATATACATATACAAAATTTCAAAATAAAGTAGTAGATCCAATGAGATAACCAACGAAACCTCCACCGCACTCCAACAATCACTGTAATCTCACACAATCACTATAATAGTACACAACAGTAACCAACTAAACCAACGAAACCTCCACCGCACCTCTAACCTGAGAAGGAGATAAATCTCCATTTTTTCTGAGAATAAGGTTGAGAGTACAAGAGCTAGACAGAGGCGTACAAGAGCAAAATAGAATCAATTCACAAGCTTCAATTCTACGCTACATGAGATAAAACAATTCTAACTAGATGATCTCGTTACCGTCCGATAATAATCATTAAAAACAAATCCAACGGTTCTAATTGAAGCTCGCTAGTTGACTTAGTATTACACCGAGGACTCTATCAATATTTCACATAGTTTTTACACTGTCTTTTTCTCCAAAAATGTGCTTTTCGTAAAGAGATGTGCAAAATGTTTTTATTTCTAAATATTTCTCAATAAGTGTCTTATCCTCTAATAAACCCAATTTAAAAACTATAATTTTACGCAATTGTTTAAACATTTCAAGTTTTTTTTAACAAATATTTAAAGTTAATACTATAAACTTATAAATTTATTTTAATCATATTCCATATACATAAAAAGTATCCAGCAAATATTTTACAAATTGTATAATTTCCTTAGGGCTATAAATCTCTTCGTGGTTAGTTTATAGAGTAATTTACAGTGTAGAACACTTTCATAATAAAAATTTCAGTCTAAAACACATTTTAAGTTCTTTTCACTCTGAGACAGTTTCGTCATTTACGAGGTGGAAATCACCTCTTTTCTGACCCTTTTACCCCAGAACAAAAATCATTCCTCTTTAATATTTGGTTACAATCTGACGACAACTTTTTAACTTTTCTTTTTCTTTTTTCATTTTTTATCTTTGTTCTTCTCTTTCTTTTTCAATTTTTTCTTTGTTACATTTCTTCTTATTAACATGGATATAATCAAATCGTGATCTGATAAAGGAAACAAAAAAAAACTTGTTTCATTCGGAAGCAAGATAAGATTCGATATATGTATATATAAGCTCAGATCCACCAAATGATAGACGAAGAAGATGAACTTTAAAAATATCTAAAATGGTGAGAAAAAAGAATTCATTATTTATCCGATTTAATTGAAGACGAAATTGATCAACAGAAAAACATGGATTCACCACATTTTCTTCTTTCAGATGTAATTCGTATGCTGCTGATGCAAAAGCTACAATTTTATTTTGGTGATGATTCTAGTGGAACTAAATTGAATTGAATTAGAGCTTGAATAGCTAACTCGTGGTCAGGCTTATGAAGAGCTAATTCGTGGTCAGGCTTATGAAAAGCTAACTTGTGGTCAGGTTTATGAAGAGCTAACTCGTGGTCAGGTTTATGAAGATCTAACTCGTGTCTTGCTTATGAAGGGCTAAATGGTGGTTACTGGAGAGCTAACTCGTGATTTTACTTATGAAGGACTGCTCATGGTCTTCTCAATTTATGGCGTTGGTTTGCGTTAAAGGAATCATATACCATGACTAATATGTATATACTTATATTTATATATATATATATATATATATATATATAAGTAACCTAAATCATTGCTAATCAATTATACGTAACTTTCAGATACTAATATTTGTGAAAATTTTAACAAAATTCAAATAAAATTATAAGATTTTATTGAGGAAATAACAACGAGAATGAAGTGTGGTAAACAATCACAAATAAGAAGCTTACAATATTGACTTAGTGGTTAGAGATATCTTATTGTATTTTCATGTTAAATTGGTGATTAGTGAATTGGTGGTTAAAACAAATTATCTAAAATTAATCGAATTATTATAACCGAATAACCCGAACTAATCCGAAATGTTATTAAATTTTCTGGTTTAACAAAAAAATCAATTAATTTGGGTAAGTTTTCTAATACATGAATTGGTGATTAGTGATATCTTACAATAAAAAATTGGTGGTTAAGACAAATTACCAAATTTAACCGAGTTATTAGAACCGAATTACCCGAACTAAATCCAAAATTTAAGAAATTTTCTGATTTAACAATAGATTCAATCAATTTTGGTTTAGTGAGTTGGTGGTTAATCCAGGTAATGGTAACAATAATAAACGAGTATCCGTCACGTGTGATTCGTCATTATAATTGGAAAGTAACAAAAAAGTTTACACCACAATGGTTAACTTGTGATCATGATTATGAAAGGCTAACTCGTGTCTTGATTACAACAAACTAACTTGTGGTTATTGACTCAATTTACTACTCATTGCCAACGATCCAGCATGATGCAATTCAGGAGATGATAGAGATGATAGTCTGCGTTTCAGTTTTGTCTTTGTGACCATAATTCAACAATACAAATCGTAAAAATTCAATTAATTTTGTTACAATTTTATAATACATGAACCACTGGTGGTTAGTGATATATTTTAATAATAAACTGGTGTTAGTGATATTTTATTATGTTTTCCTGTTTAAACTGGTGGTTAATGAACTATAGGTTAAACCAAATTATTCAAAATGAATCAAATTAATAGAACCGAATTATCCAAAATAAATCGAATTAATAGAACCAAATTACCCGAAAGCATCCGAATTTTTTTGAAATTTTATGGTTCAACAAAAAATTGAATCAATTTTGTTACAATTTTCTAATACATGAACTAGTGGTTAGAGATATATTCCAATAATAATTGGTGGTTAGTGATATTTTATTGTGTTTTATGTTTAAACTGATGGTTAGTGAACTGTTGGTTAAACCAAATTACCCAAAATTAATCGAATTAATAAAACCAAATTACCCAAAATTAATCGAACTAATAAAACCGAAATATCCCAAACAAATCCGAAATTTTCTGAAATTTTATGGTTTTACAAAAAATTAATTAATTTTGTTAAATTTTATAATACATGAACTGGTAGTTAGTGATATATTCCAATAATGACCTGGTGGTTAGTGTTATCTTACTGTGTTTTCATGTTTAAATTGGTGGTTAGTGAGTTGTAGATTAAACCAAATTACCTAAAATTAATCGAATTAATAGAAACGAATTATCCAAATTTAATAGAATTAAAAAAAACTGAATCACAGAAGAAATCCGAAAATTTCTGAAGTTTTATAGTTTCACAAAAAAATTAATTAATTTTGTTAAATTTTGTAATACATGAACTTGAAGGTTAGTATATTTTACAATAATGAACTACTAACCATAATTTAATAATAAATTGTTTAATCATACACTACTAACCATAATTCAGTAATAAATTGGATTTTGGAACGATATATTATAGTTAATGCTTATGATTCAATTCCAAAAAAAAATTATATAAAATGATTCGTGGTTAGATAAATAAATTATCTATTACTGATTCTCAACTTGTACAACAACAGAGGTCGAAGCATACAACAATAACATAGTTGAAAAAAAAACCCATACAACAATAAAGGTATATTAGAAGGGATACAAGCAAA